>JBAMHV010000013.1:22741903-22756702 GCA_037177535.1 Pseudomugil gertrudae
TCCACCCCGTGGCCACCTGCTGCTTCACATCAAGTGACTGGTGCCACACCTGTGTGGCTGTAGACACAGCCATCACAATCTGGAACTTGGTGATGCCTTAGCTACGACTAGTGAAGAGGAGGCATAGTAAGAGACTTGTATAACAAGGCAATTCTTAAATGTTAAAAAGATTAATCGAAATATAAATACAATAAACAAACAAACAAAACACAAAACCTAAACATAAGTTTAATGTTGTAACAGCCAGCTGGTGCAGATTACTGGTAAATGTCAGACTTTCAGTCCTAATTGTTAATTGTTATTTTGTCTTCCACCAGATAAACATAACAGCTCAGCCATTTTCGGCTCTCTTGTTTGTTGTTTACATATGTCAAAGCCAGAGTGAAAGGCACCACATAATTGAAGTTACAGATTCATAGTGTCAACACTGACCAGGACTGTGGCCCCGTGGTGTCTGATTTTATGCAATGATGCTTCTCAGCCTTTTGGACATCAATGTGTGCAAAGCTAAAACGATGCTAATTGATTTTAGGATGAATCAGTACCATAAAAGGGACATTCTGGTAAATACGGGGACGTTCTTATCAACAAGCTCAGCTTTGATAACACAGCTTGATTTTAAACCACTTGCCTCTCTGTGATGTAAAACAATAAAAGCTGGAACTGATTATATTTTGTTTCAAATGTGTTCTTTTTACATTTTGCATCCATCCATCCATCTTTTTAACCTACTTTATCTATCTGTTTCTTAATGTAATCCCTCCAGCGTGTCCTAGTGTCAGGGTTTGTGTGTTTCCTGTTTTATTTTGACATGTTTCCTGTTTTTTTTTCCTGTGTTTCAGTTTAGCTTTCTTGTGTTCTGTTTGATTGGTTTCACCTCGTGTAATTTAGATCATTCATTTCACCTGTGTCAGTGTATTTATACTCCCGGTTTCTGTTTCATTCCTGCGGTTCATTAGTTATTTTGTAGTTCATAGTTAGTCTGTATTAAGTTCTTTAGTTTGAATTATAATAATCCTCATTACCCTGCATTGTTCTGCCTCTGCCTCCTGCCTGCCTTGGGTCCACACATCTCCTCCATGCTTGCTCACCCCAGGATTCACCTGGATCCCGGAGTCTCCTTGCCTGAACCCCTTCACCAGGCATCCACGAGGCATCCTGATCAGAGGCCCGGGCCACCTCATCTGTTTTGCCATCATTACATTTAAACACTTTATATAGAAATTTTAAGTTGATTGGAGTCAAAAACGTGTCTTTGTTAAGGTTATAAATTGAAACTAATAGTTTACACGCTTTTTTTTATATCAGCATTACAAATCCAAATTTTAACTTTGTAAAACCAAACACACTTTCATTTATTAAATAATCTAATTTATGGCAACCCTGATGTACCTTGCATCTCACCTAATACCTGTTGGGATAGGTTTAATTCTCCCAGGACCCTGCAGTAGGTGAATTTGGGGATAGATGGATCATTTACACTTTTTGGTGTAAAAAGAGTCTAACCCTAATCATTACCATTTGTTTGTTGGCTGGTTTTTGTTGTTTGTTTGATTAATTCATTTTTTAAAATCATTATGTCTTTTTCTTTTATTGTACATGAAGATGATCACATAGGATTATTATACTATTTATATAGATAACGTTTATTTATTTGAATTTCCCTCTGGGATTAATAGGGTTAGTATTTTTAATTTCATTAATTTTGAACAATAAGTGTATGAGTTACATGGGTTTTGTGGTTTGTTTTTTTTATCTTACAGAAAATAATGTAAAGAAAATATAAAACAGATACAGAAATTCTTACTTGGAAAGCTTTAAAATGCCTTTGATAATAATTTTTAAATTATAATATTTATTTTTAACTGAATCTTTTGTGTTTATCTTTGTGTTTTTAATTTAGATTTTAATCTTTTATTATGTGGAGTGTGAAAACCTTTTCACTTACTGTTTTTGATCATGCTGTGAAGATTTCCGGGGGGTTGGGCTAAACCCCCCCATGTTTCACCATTCTGCAACGCCCCTGGGATCAACATGAAGTTAGACCGACTCCATCTATCTGTGGGTGTCTTTAGGGGCGGAGTTATTTTCGCATTTCAGCGTGATGGACATTAAAGAAGCTGTGATGAAAGCTCTCTGAGGTCAGTGACACTTTTTTTTAAACAATTCGTGGATAAAAAACTGGAGCAAAGATTAATCGATCAGCAGCTTTCTAAGAGCCATGCTCCTCCTGTGGGGCTGCTGGGTGTGCGCGCTGGTCGCGTGCAGGAATGGAGAGGAGACCGGAGAGTTGAGCGCGGCAGCGGGACACCTCCTGCATAACGATGGCAGGAACTTTTCAAAGCTGGATCCCACAAAACAAGAGCCTTTTCACCACCGACAACAACCCCTGCCAGGTTTGCATGATCTCCAGTTTCAGTGCTTTTCAAAATAAACACAAAAGTTAACTACACTTACTGAGATGTGTGTTGACATCGTTTTTATTGCTGCGCCATCACACTAAAAGGATAGTTGTGTCAGATTAGGGTCTAAAATGCCCTTATTCGCTCTGCCTGGACCATCTATAAGGATTTGCTCTTCTGTTCATGGGGAAAAAGTGATGAGAGCTGTCTCCTGGCCTCTCCATCTCCATCCCCACATCAGCATGTATCATTTCATATGGACATCACTTACATTATTAAAGTTTAAAGTGGTTTGGGAGTTTGATAATATTTTTCTAATGAAGATGCAGGAAACAGCAGTGAAACACACATGTCCCTGGAAAGCAACTCAGTAGACTCAATCTGCATCCTGATTTCATGCAGATCACACATTTACACTTCAACACAATGGTTTCTCTTTTAAACATGTCCTGTTGGCTGTTTTCGCTCCTCTTCTCTGTGCACTATCCCTCTCTTGAACTTCTCCTGACAAGCTCTTTTGCCTACAGCGGAAAAGCAACCAGGAGCTGAAAGGAGGATTGTGACCCTGTTTGCTTATCAAGTGATTCATGACTAATTCATACTGATGTAGGAGTACATCACAATCCACCATCACATGATCTCTCCCACCACCCCCAGTCCAAGTTGTGGCCGACTCATAGAATCGTTAGCCAAGCATGCTGTCTCTGGTACATGCCTCCACCCTTCCTCCTTCCTTCTCCTCCTTCTCTCCTGCTGGTTTGCAGCTGACGGTTGCCAAACTCTCCCCTCCCACCCTCTCTGTCCCCTTTGGTTCAGAGTAAACTGTCTGTAGAAGGACTGCCTACTCTCTGTAGCTACGAGGTAGAAATTAAAACGCTCCAAAACAGAGATTACAAACACAGATGGTCACCACTTCCATGCTGAGATTATCATCTTCATTATTCTGCTACTTAATGAGCAGAGCAACAGATTTAGAGACGTAAATCACCCACCTCTATGAAGATGTCTAATGGAAGTAAAGGTTTGTTTGTTGGTCCAACTCCATCCAGATCATCTCTTGGCTCACTCAAAAGCCACTTTAACAGGTTAAGGCTGACATGTTCTGGAATCAAAGGCAGCTTTTGTTTTTTTCTCAATTGGCATAATGTATGGCCTAATTCCAAATCATGCAGGGTGGATGGGGGGGGGCGTCGTAACAGACAAATCCCTGCTGGACCATCTGGTCTCACCAAATCGTGCATGTTTGTGCTCCTTCCCATGCAGCCTTAGTCCAGGTTGGAATGCTACATCTACTGATCTTTGTGCAAATGAAAATCTACAGCTGAGAAAGAACTGTATGTATAAAAGTCTGACATCGGTGCTGTTAAGCAGCCTGATAAACAGAATTAAGCCCATCTCTCGTCATGGCCTCTGGCTGCCCATTTGTCCACTTCATAAACCTCTTTGTGGCACAGTTCAGTTCGCCAAATTGGGAGATTATAGTAATCTGGCACAAAACACCTCCACTTCAGATTCTGTGATGCCCGTCTGTCATATTTGGTCTTCAAGAGAGGACACGCATAGTAAACAGGGGATGCTGTCTCTCTAAGTAGGATGACACAATCTAAATGTGTATGTTAGCTTCACGTTGGTGGTGAAAACAGAGGCACTCCCAGCAGCTCAGCATAAGGGTCAATGGTGTGGGTTGATCTGGTTGTCTGGCTTTGGTCTTTGCTGAAAGCCTGTAGCAGAACCCATGGCTTCATGAGTTCTCAGTAAACCTTTTGGCAGATCTTTTTAGCAGCAGGATTATGAGCAGCAATTCAGCCACCGCTGTTACAGAAAGATGCTTATGACGGGAGATATTGCTGCTATAGCAATGCTTCAGCACTTCAGCAGATAAAAAGAAAACAAAATAAGGCTTTCTGTGTGGTTTCCTCATGAAAAAATAGCTACAGAGTTGATGACAAGCTGGCTGCTGAGATTTATGGCTTTCCAAACAGTTTCTGTCCAGGCTGCAGAAGCAGGACAGTCCAGGAGACAGCAGGCCAAAGGTGAACAAAGACTCTGTTGGCTGTGTGGTAGCAGGTTGGTAAGCCTCTTGGCACAAAGCTTTTTTATTTTATTTTAACATTGCTTGAATTTGTTCAATACAATGGCATTGTTTATAATCGCAGATCAATTCATGTACTTTTTAAATGTCTGCTGATGCTTGGAAAGCTAAACTTGGACAAATGAATCGTTTGAAGCTGCAATAATTGTAGGATACTTGGTGTGTGTGCTTATTTGTGCTCATATTTTCAAGAGTTGTGTTTCTAGGCTGTCTGATAAGTCTATTGATGCATCACCAACCCAGAAACGCCTAATACCTGTGACTGTCTTTGCATAGTCAAGCCTAACAAGAAAGCATTTAATTCCAAAATAGAGAAAGGTCACAGTCCATAATGAGACCACAGTTCCCAATAAAGCTATTTAAATGGTTTGTGCTCCAAACTGTGTTCGACTTACCAGAACCTCAGCTTCATCTGACAAAATCACCATCCTCATTTCAGTAAGGCCAGATCAAATAGGAGGTTGATGCAAATGTATTTCTGTACTAGCGTTAAAATAAATAACTAGACTCTGGTGCTACATCAGCATGACGTGGCGGATAAGTCCGGATGCTGGTGGTGGGCTGTGAGGAGGCAGACTGCTCATGACATCTGAGGAAGGGGGAGTTGGGGAAGATGGGATGCAGAAGTGAGGTTTAAGAAAAAGAATGGTAGCAGACTGGTTGGTTGTGTGAGCGAAGAAGCAGAACATTGTCCCAGAATGTTTTAAGGCAAAGGTGAGGAGAGGGTGGAAAGGTAGCAGAGGAAAAGCTGATGAAACTAAACAGGATGAATGAGATGGATCAGAGATGGATGAAGCATAATGAGGTTGTTATCTACACCACGCAGATAAAATAAAGAAAGGGAAAAGTCTCAAGATTATGACCCTTTAAATTAACTAATTTCTCCATTTTTTTCTGACACACTTATAATTATTATTTCCCTGAAACGGAGGATGTGATGGTTTTAGCGGCTCTGCTGCCACCACCGCAGACTGGAATAACTGACAGGCTGGATTTCTTCCACATTGCATAGGAGTATTAATCACTAAGAGGCTGAACTGATTAGATTTACAGCATTTTTGGATGATAATCTATTCCACCAGGGGGAGTTTTATGTCAAAAATGTCACATTTTTCATCATAACTCAGAAAGTATTTGTCCGATTGGTTTGAAGTTTCGCTCATATGAAAACACTAAATGAGGACTTGCCACACGTCATACTTTGAGTTTTCTGAAGTTCATAAATTTGGCACTAGACATTTCAATTTCATGTTTTGGGCTATTTCTCATCAATCGTTTGTCTGATTTATGTCAAACCAAATGCTACTGAATCGACTAGTGATCAAACCTTCCTATGATTGTGTGTACTAACCCCAGAGGTTCTAAAATTTCCTACTAAGGGGAGCTTTTAATCAAAAATTTCACATTTTTGGCTATATCTCGACAATGGTTTGTCCGATTCACATATAACTAAATGTAAATGAAGGGACTATAGTCATCATACTGCCCATTGCTTTATTATTTAGAAGAGTGGAGAGTTTTTTATTAAAAAGTCACATTTTTAGCTATAAGCCACTGGTAATCACACTCCCTGTAGTTGAGTGTGTGTGTGCTAACTGGTGCTAACCCCTGAGATTCCAAAATTTCCCACTAGACCTTTTTAAAAACATTAAACATTAGAGCTTTACAACAGATAGACATGTTGTATTGGTTGAAGATAGAAAAATCCACTCGGCCGATATTTTCATTTGAAAAATCCAAAGAATTTGCCTCAAAATTTATATTGGGGTGGCATCGAGGATTAGGGGTTTTTGGGGCTATACACCGGGGGCAACTACATAGACTAGACTTAGTTTAAATCTGACTTCCAGCTGTGTGTCAGCTCTCTGTGTACCTGATATGTACTACTATACTTCCTGTCTTCTCAGGGGCCCTTCATGCGTCACATAGAGATATGATCTTATTTTCCCTTGTGTGGACATGAGGGCCCCTTCTAAAGATCCAGTTCTTTTAGACAGGAATTAGTTCTTCTTGTTCACTTCAAAGAATCGGCTCATTCGTGAACAACTCATCACTGAACATTTCTTCTGTCTGTTAATTATTGGTGCTATTTAATGTCTTTATCAATATGATTAATGAATCCAGGCATACTATTATAGATTATTATTATTCTGTCATTGCTATGTAACACTTCTCAGTGTTGTAATGAGTTTATTATGGGGTGTGGGTGTATACTGTGAGTGGCTAATTGGGCAAAGTTCTGCATTAGGCTTATTAAGCCTTCAAGCCTTCAAAGGGAAGCTCCCTGCTAGAAATATGTATTGTATGTGGCTACATGCTGATGTGGCACAAAGTTGTGTGAACAGAAAACTGGAGACTTTGCTGTGCTAATCTCACAATTTACTGTTGGCATTTATGTCGTCTTCACACTCTGTTGGGATTAATTGACTGATATCCTCGAGGGATTCGACAAATGAGTTTTCTTGTTGTGTTGTCAATAAGGTCCCATCTAGGTTAATTGGAAATTGCAGCCACCTCTATTCTGTCAAAAAACTAGAGGAGTGAAACGACAGGAATGCTGGCAGTATCTAATAAAATCTAACCTGAAGGTTGAATCGCTGATTAGAAGAGCTTTGTCCATTTGCTTGTATATTTATTAGTCAATTCATTTGCTGTAGTAGATGTAATTATGTTGTAAGTGGTGTAGTTATTAGATGTCTCCAGACATCTTTTTTGTATTTATTTTAACTTACCGTACACATGCCAAGTGTTGACCATTACTGGTTGTATTATCGTGTTATTCCCCTTTAGATTCCACCTTTAATCTGAGGGTCCAGGTGAACGACATGCTGAGTCATCAGCAACTGAGTCATGTACTTGTGGAGGTCTTCGTCAACTACACCAAGAACAGCACAGCTTTGAGCAGAGAGGATGGCAGCGCTTTGCTTCATGTACCTTACCACTCAGGCCTGCCTGTCACGGTCGTAACCAACAAGGCTGGCTACATCCCCGCATTACTGCCGTGTAAAACCAACAAAATACCAAGTATGTGTCCCACGCTCACACTCACAGAACATCACTTAACCCATCCACATCCAATGAGAACATTTAGGAATGTCTGCAGTTTGATGCTTTAAGATCGAATTGTCTCAGAGAGTTTGGGCGCCCGGCAGGGAGTCAAAGAAAGTCCAAATCTTACCCATTGCTAATTAGCCAGCCTCTTCCATGAACATTTGTCCGGCTATGTGTTTCTGCTGCTTGGCTCTCTGCAGAGCTCAGTATTCGGACAGCATTGCAAAAAATCCGGATCTATTGTTGGGAATTTTAGATAAGCCCCTTCCAGCAATCCTAATCCCTCCCCTTGGCCCTGCTACTCAGTTCTGCACAAGTAAGGTGCTTCTTTTTATTCAGGGATCAGGGGGAAAAGATAATCTAGCTCTTCGACTAGGATGTTGGAGACCAACAGCTGTGAACTGACCTACTCCATCAGCAAAAATGACAAAGGAAGGGGTGAGGTCACAATCTAGAGGAACTGGGATTAGGTACAGGTCTTGTCGTGCCTGAGTTGAGGAAGGAACATGCAACACTGCCATCTAGTGGACAAACTAAGCTTTAAAGTTAAATTAATCATTTTTTAAACTCCTCTTTGCTCCCTTTGTCTTCATTATGGGTGCAGTTTTTTCATCTGTGACCGTATCGGTGCTCAGTCTCACTCAGGGGAACATCTGGCTCTTTGAAGATTCAGTCCTGATCACTGGAAAAACAGCTGGTAAGGAGTTTTCTCAAAGATTCTATTTGTCTTTATTTGTGTTGCTGTTTCTAAACATTTCTAGAAACTGATTCTGGTTTCTTTCAGCGGCTTCATCTCAGCCCATTGTGAGGTTTCCAAAGAGCCTCCTGAACCTGACAGACAGCAGCAACATCACCTCGGTTACAGCCTACGTCACCATTCCTGAACTGACTTCAGAACAGGGCGGCTCCCTGAATGCATTGGGCATCATCATCTCTAAATCAGGTAGATGTATTTATGCTGAGATTTGTACTTGCCATCGATTCAATCAGGAAAAAACATCTCATAACATTTTCATTCTCATTTCCTGGTAAAGGTAGGCCCCAGTAACAAGACCATAGATATAGAAAGAATTAATAATAAGTGTTAGACACATAACCTAACTTGTTAAAACACCACTACATAAGAAAATGTAATCATCAGCATCACTGCAAGCTAAAAGTGGGTAGGATGATCATGTTTCTGCATTCACTTGGACTTAAATATTAAATCAGTCCTGTTCTTATGGTAATTATTGTTTATGGATGCTTGTATTTGTGTATCAGCTCACACAAACACATATAAAAGATTACAGGCCACAGCTAATCTCCTGGTCACCCTGAGAAAAGATGCTGCAGACAGACATCAACAATTGCTTTAATCCACATCATCCAAGCAAACATTACCAAACAGCTGAGTTTGCGTTGGCGTTTTGCAGAAGCATCGGCTCATTAAACAAATAAAAACAAAAAAACTATGATTTAAAAAATGCTCGTAGCGCTTATGGCTCTGCTTCACCCAAGCATGTTCTCCGATAGGAGAAGTGTGGAGTGTGGAGCTGGATCCGGTAGCGGCCGTCAGCGTGCAGCTGTTCTCCGGAGACGTGGAACTGAACATACATGGTCACATCCAGATCAGCCTCACTGTTCCAGATGGTCATGGACTGCAGACTTCAGATGTTCCAGCGTGGTTCTTCAACAGGACTGTTGGTCAGTAGCCATCAGACATATCCTTTATAAAATATCTGATCATACTTTAAAGACATGAAACATGACCAAACTTAAGTTTAATGCCTGGAATAAGGAACAGCTGACTGTTTTAACAAACATGCCGTTGTTCTTCTCTTCATTTAGGATTTAGCATTTGGGAGCTTCTTGGTTTAATAATATGAGTCTTTTCTTACTTTGTCTTATTCAGCTTCATAAAGTAAGTAAGTAAAGTCAGTTTAGCACCTTTCAAAAGAAAAATCACAACGTGCTGCACAATGAAGCACAAAATAACACAGAACAATATAGAGAAAAGAGGTGTTTGCTTTTAGAAAGAGATTACTGAGTCTGCAGATCTCAGGCTACTGAAGGAGCTACTGCAGTTTGATCTAATCCAGCAGACCCTGATCTCAAGGTCCTGATGGGAACATAGGGCAGTAGCTGGTCTCTGTATGGTCCTGTAGGGCTGCTTATGCTAAAAGCAGACTTTAATAAGACAATCTGGAAGCCAGACCAGCTGGATTAGTATTAGAGTGACATGAAGGAATTTAGAGGGTTTTGTTATCAGTCTTGCAGCGTTTAGGACAACATGGACATGATACATGCTTCAGCATGAGAAAATCTAATCGCAGTTATCAAGATAGAGATGAAGGTATGGACGATGATCTCCATCCTACATGGTGAAACAGATGGACTCAGCTTTGTGTGATCACAGAAACATGAACTTAAAGTGAGACAGAAGGTCTGGCTGCCTTGTAGTGCTGAATAAATTAGTCAGTTAGCTCAGTGAGACATGTGGCAGAGGAAGTAAAGGATTCAGTTTCAGAACTTATGAACTTCATTTCTGTAGAATCTGATCTTTTTTTTTTACTTATTAAAAATAATTTAGCCTAAACACGTAATTTAGCAGTAATGTAACAAGTTAAGGGGCTGCACGGTGGAACAGCTGGTTAGCACTGTGTCCTCACAGCAAGAAGGTTGCCGGTTCGAGCCCCGGTGTGAGCGGGGCTCCAACCGGGATCCTTTCTGTGTGGAGTTTGCATGTTCTCCCCGTGTTAGCGTGGGTTTTCTCCGTGTACTCCAGCTTCCTCCCACAGTCCAAAGACATGCACCTCGGGGATAGGCTGATTGGAGACTCTAAATTGGAGTGAGTGAGTGTGTGCATGATTGTTTGTCCATCTGTGTTGGCCCTGGATGGACTGGCAATCTGTCCAGGGTGTACCCCGCCTCTCGCCTGTTGACAGCCTGGATTGGCCGCGACCCCGCTCTGGGATCAAGCGGTAGAAAATGGATGGATGTAATGAGTTAATCCACAGCTGGTGGATAAACTGTGTTAAATCAGAGTTATAGGTATCACCAGTCATACCTGCTTTTTGTCACTCTTGTACCAAAACTTTAATAAATAAAAAAAAAATCTGTCAAATGACATAAATAAGTATTAACAGCTACCCAGTGTGATTTTGTTACCAACACGGTTCATGTGTGTGTGTTGTCCCGATGTGTGCGTAGGCGGTTGGATGAGGAAAGGACTGGGGAAGGTGACGGCAGCAAATGGAAAACTCATGTGGACTTTCACCGCTCCACACCTGGGTTACTGGATCGCAGCACCTCTGTCACCTGCCAGAGGTGAGTGTTAAAACGCTACAGACATCTTTGCCACCATGTTTCTAATCAATTAGCAAAGGTTTGACGGCAACAGGAAGCTACCTGCATGACAACTGGGTGCAATCAGCTCCCTCCATGTTGTTTTGTGCATTTGATTATTTATGAAACAAATAAGGATTCTTAAAATTGATTATATAAGGAGAAAAGCTTTTACAAAACCTAAAAAATGTTTAAAAGAAGAAGAAATTAATCTGATGATTTTTTCTCTTATACATGTTTTTCTTTTAGGTTTTTTCGATCTTGGCGTTCCCATTGACTTCATCTTCCATCATTTCTTTCTCCTGATGGTTCTCTTTGGAGGAACACTCGTTACAATCATCTGTCTTCTGTTTGGGCTTTTATATTACTGCAGGTAATAGTTTCAGTCTCACATCTTCATTTGAAGCTGATAGTCAACTTTCTTTCAGTTTTAGTTGACAAAGTCTTTATTAGCTGTTATTTAGAATAATACTTGATCGTAAATGATCTATACCCATATCACCTGCTTGCTGGATATTTTCTCTTCTACAAAACATCCTCTGTAAACCCTAGAGATGGTTGTGTGTGAAAAACCCAGTAGATCAGACCAATAATCGTGCCATGATCAAAATCATTAAATCCTCTTTCAGCCAGTTTTCACGATGCCTACTTGACTAAATCCACTGAGTGGATCAAATGAAAAGATTTTGAGCTCTTCAGCATACTGTTGCTCCTATAAAAAACCTGTTTCATAATAATGTGTCTGTCTGCAGAAGGGAGCCAGGCGAAAGTAAAGCCACCATGATACAACCAGAGGTTAAAAAAGACCAAACCACCTCTACATGTGATGATGACATCTTTGAGACGTCATCGCGGGATGTCTGTGGTCCACAGGGTGGTCAAAACCAGGCGGAAAAGGAGGATAATCAACGCAATGCCTCCCTCATATCGAAGCAAAACAGCAATGTAATGGTGAACCCCGGTGCTGTGGCCATCGCAGTGGAGTGTAATGGACAGCTCAGTGTTGATCTGAGGAATGTAACATTTTCACACGAGAGCTCAGAGCAAGTCAGACTTCCTGCATCTCTCACAGACAACTTTTTCTACTACAACCATCCGGTTGCCGTTCTTCCCGCTCCAGCTTTCTTACAGCTGGAGGAGCACCTGGAGCAGACCCAGTGGAGCAAGTCGGCCACTCTCCCACGAGCAGGTGTTTCCAACGGAGCGGGTATAGAGCCGAAAGCTGCCTTTCCCACCCACAGCCAGGGAGTAGAAGCAGCGGATCAGCATGAAGTTGTGGAGACTTCTCAGGATGCAGGCTCCACAAACGCATCCAGGAGTCTCCCAGAGTCCGTATCAGTACCAGGGACGCTGAATAAAATGAGAGAGAGCCGCCATTCCATGAAGATCCCGTCATCTCAGCCTCCTCGGGCCTGGTTTGTGTCACTGGAGGGAAAACCTGCAGCTGAGCTCCGATACACCGTGTCAGAGCAGCAGAGAAGACGGAGGCCCATAGAGAGCCGTGAAACCAGTTTAGACTCAGGAGTGGACATGAACGAACTGAACCAGAACTCTTCTGGTAGAAGGATTGTAACGCTGGAGCGAAATGCGACGTTTGTTAAAAGCAAGCACACTCCAAAGCAGTAAAAGCTGTAAAAAGTGGAAACATTATAGACTAAATCTATTCATCCTGGAATCTATCAGCAGCAAGAGCATCGAATTAGAACTTTACTGGTGTTGCAGACTACAAGCAACCACTTTTTAACTTTTGCACTTAGAGAATAACATATAAAGACTAAACATTACTGTGAACGTTGCTTTTATGTAGTGTATTTATGCATTAAATTACCATAGAAAAGTAACAATAACATAACTGTTCCCATATTCACAGTCAAACTAAGTGAGAGTATTTCAGATTTGAATGCATATTCATGTGTTGCTGTTGTAATGTTGTATATCAGCAGTGTACTTGGCCTTGAAATGGAGAGAAAACTGTCTAAATTACACAATAAAGAGATTTATTTATTTTCATCGTGTTCAGGTTTTTTACATAGAATGAAAAATCTGCTTTATTTAGACAACACCTTATCATATATCTAATCATAACACATTCACTCGTTTTATTTATAGCAGGTTCACGAGGGTCCCCATCGAAGAAGCTACCAGTCCAGAAGCAGAGTACACCCTGGACAGGTCACCAGTCCATTGCAGGGCCAATACAGAGATCTTGTGTGGGCATTAAAGATCCAGTACAACACATTCAGAATTCAACCAGCACCACACACACATTCACATACACTTACAGTACAGGATCAGGATGATGCAGGTGCAGCTACTTGTGTAGCGTGGCTTTTCTGCAGATGGGGGAGGAGGAGAGGATGAGGAGAAGATCCCAACACCTATATGTGCAGTTTAGAGATGCCAAAAGATAAAAACCCACTAACACTCAGAGATGCTCATTAACCTATGCATGCCTTTGGAGGGTGGAAGGAACCCGGAGTACCCAAAAATAACCCACGTGCAAATGATGGTCCTGTACAAACCCCGTCCTCTCAGCTCTGTACCCAAATAAACAAATGCATTTGTTGATCCACATTAGTCCACTTTATAATATTTCAGAACAGGTACCACATTCTTATAATGTGACCCTAAAATAAACAGAAATAACTGATGGCACCATTTTTCCTCATTTTCTATCAAACTTACACTGCTACAAACTTGGCATTGAAAATTTGTCAGTTTGGGAGAGAGGTGGTACAAAAAACATTTAATGATTGTTTTAATTGGTTGTCTCTTTATTATCATGTATTTACTCACTAATTAATAGCTTATCAATCTGATGTGATAAGAATACAAAGCTTAGGTAATAATTAATCATTAGTACCTTATTTGTTCCACAGCAGTTTCTGAGCAGCTAAGCAAATTTTGTGGACCTTATTGTAAAGTGTTACCCATGTTTACATTATTTATGTTTAATTTTTTTAAAGTGTTTGACGTGGAAAACAACTGCTCTTTGTGCACAATGGCAAAACCACTTCCTCCAGGGTATTATATAGTCATTAATCACATTATAAGAATTTGGCACCTGTTCTGAAATATTAAATATTATGTTTGCCATAAAGGTAGTAACTGACATAATTATAGTAACTGACAACTTACCTTTTAAAAAAAAAAACACTCACTAATTTGTAGTCTGAGATTTAATGAATTAAAAAATTGTATTTGATTTTAGTAGTTTCAGGATTTAGTTATTAGTTATTACAGAAAATGTACATTGTAAAAGTACTTGGTAGTCGTTGCACAAATAGTGTGTACACCTGTACAGGTTTGGTGGCCTAATTATGTGAAAAATTGATTTTACTGTCAAAGTGAGCCAAAAAGTCTATTTGTTTCTGTGTTTTAAGGGAGTTTAGCAATAGATTACAGAAAATGTACACAGTAAAAGTACCTGGTAATTTTTGTACAATCAATATATGATGTAGTATGTACATCTGAACAGGTTTGGTGGACTAATTATGGGAGAAATCGATTTGATTGCAGTCAACTTCAGTCAATCATGTGCTTCTATTCATGTGTGAGGCGTCGCGACTGGCTTTACCATAAAGTTGAGAGTAAATGCGCATTTGAAATTCGGGGTAGGCTGACTTGACTGCAGCATCTTTCACAGCTGTCACAATGAATCTGTGACAAGCATATAACAAAAATGCATGTCACATCTAATATTCTACTATTGTTTATGTCACTTTTACACTCTTAATAGAGTGTAAAATGAATATAAGTAAATCTCTTTTAAAAAGTTTTTATAAGTAGAAACAATTGAATACAGTTTTGACTTTATTGAAATATTAACTACCATTGACCTGTAACATGGAATGACTGTAAATTTAAATCTAAATTAATTTGATAACTTAACAGTAATGAGCTATGATCAATGTCTGCAAAATGTTT
>JBAMHV010000013.1:22788724-22803336 GCA_037177535.1 Pseudomugil gertrudae
TACTTTTTTTAGCGTGCGCAACGAGTTTGCACGCGTTTTACTACACGCAAACCTTTAGTAAATCTGGCCCCAAGTGTCCAAATCATGACATTCAGAATGATTGCACACTTTTTTTTATATAAGAATATCCTCTGATGGATTTAGAAAAGCAAGGTGCAGGAAGCACTTAAAATTTAAGACAAATTAGTGTATGACATAAACGTTACTTTGAGGGATTACACTTATTTTAACAACAGGCAGAAAATAAGATATACGTTTGGTTTTAACTTTGTTTTAAAACAGCCTAAAACTAGTATTAAATACATTTTTGGGAGTCTTAAGTCAGACCAAACTAAACATCACAAAGGAGATCTACTCTGAACCGTTATGACTCTTTATCCTGACATTGTTCTAATTTTGATGGATTTGTTTGGTTGGGTTTCAACAGGTTGCATCATAAACAAATTGAACTGGTTTTATGTAAAGTTTTATTAGGCTTCCTGGTATCTCCATGAAGTTGATCCTCAAGTGAATTTGTGATGGTCCAACAGAAATCACAGTGATAGTTAAGTTTGGGGTTACAGCAGTCCACAGATTCAGCATATCAAAGGTGATTTGCATGTTTGGCATTGCTTGACTGCATTTCACAATCTGACCCCCTCTCTTGTCTGGTATCACCACTGAAACGCTTTGTGTAGAAACGGTAATCATTATGTAACTGTGTTAGCCAATGTTCCATGGTCATAAAGCATGTCCTACACTGATCTCATCTAGCCACTTCAGTTTAAGAAACAGTCATAAACATGCACAAAACAGCAATTCTTATGATGTTTAAACATGGACATTTTGTGACCTTAAATCACAATCATCATTCAGGTCAGTAACCCTGAAACTGACCATCTTACCCCAGACAAACACACGCACAAATAGACACTAAGATGCTGAGCTTACAAAAGGAAATTTTGCAACTTCCTTCTCCTTCTCTGACATTGCCCCCACTCCCCTCCCCAAAATGTTCTTGTTATCTTTAGACGGGGGGTGGTTAGGAAGATACAATCTAAATATGAGCAAACATCAGGCTGGGTTTTTTCTCTGCCCTTTAGCAGCAAATGTCTTCCTGTCAAAGCGGATTTTGTTACATAAAAGCTGCAAATGTCTAGAAAATATTACAGCAATCGGTCAGGTGTTGAGAGACTTTCAGCTGTGTCATAAAGGCAACAGAAAACAGAAGTTGAAACCTTAAACTACCCCTAATATAGTTTTCAACCTCTCATCTCTATTTAGTTATACTCACCAGTCCTTTTATTAGGGCCACCATGCCAGATAACATGGTGAGCCACATTTTACCTTCAGAGCCGCCTGAAATCTTGGTGTCATGGATCCGACAAGATATTCCTCAGAGATTTTACTCCATGTTGAAATAAAGCATCACAAAGTTGCTAGAGATACAGTATGTTGGCTGCGCATTCACGATGAGAATCTCCCGTTCCACCGCATCCACGATGAGTTTAATGCCTTTGCTGAGAAAAATGAGCTGCTTGATAACCATTATTATGGCTTCAGGAGCAATAGATCGACAACTTTTTGTCAGTGATGGAAAAGTAAGTTGTGGTGGTCCACAAGGATTCGTATTGGGATCATAGTTATTATTTTATACATATTACATCTGTAATGTGTCAAATGTGACAAAAATACATCATTTTTGCAGATGATATTAATTTATGTTGTTTGGGATATGATATAATGCAACAGACACAGTAGGGAGGGAGCTGATTATTTTAAAAAACGGTTTGATTTGAATAATCATAATTTTTTTAGAGGCGCAAGGCTCATCACAACATTAAGCTGTACTTAAATGGAGTAGAAATTGAACATGTTTACAAAATAAAGTTTTATGGGTAATTATTGATCACAATAATGTTCTTCCGTGGAGAGGAGGCAAGAGAATCTTGCAATCCTTTGTGTCGCAGAGGGACAGCATAGTTGAGTGTTGGATGCACTGAAGCTGTAGCTCCATCAACATTATAACCAACATGTGTAAAGCAAAGTTCAGGTAGCTGTGTATTGTTGTACTGGCTCATTGAACAAAAAGGATTAACTGATTCTATAGAGGTCTACACGGCATCTTCTGATCAACAGAAACTTGACTGCGAGATCACTGCAGACATTTCTCCCTGCATTGTTCTCTGTTAGACAGAAAACAGCTTAGCAGGATCAGCTGTGTCATTTGAAGTGAACAGGATGTGGGTTTGATATCCGAGTAACTCTGATGTATGATAGCTGTGCCTCAACATGAGGGACATTGTGTTTATTGATCTCATCCTGCCTGATTGTGCTGCTGCATATGATGAGGCAAGTTGTTGATGCTGCAATAATCTCAATATGTTAATGTCAATACTACCAGTCAAAAGTCTGGACACATTTTCCCATTAAATCCAACGGGAAATTGTGTCCAAACTTTTTAGTGGTACTGTATAAAAAGCCTTTTAAGACTGAATAAATTTTCCTTATTTGTTCTTTTTCTAACAAAGGAAGCAAAGTATCAAAGGTTCTATGTGCAGCTTGTGATACCTTTGTCATATGTTTATGACATATTTATTTAATGTCATAGGAAGTAAGAAGATGAGTTGCTGGAGATTCAGGAGAGGAATCTTGTCCCATTCTGGTGTGATGCAGGATTCTAGCTGCTCTACAGTCCTTGTGGCTGGATTTCTGCTCTCACGATGCTCCAGGTATTTATTATTGGTGGAACATCTGGACAGCAGGCAGACCAGTTCTCCTGTAAGGCCATGCCTTTGTGATGGATGTAGGATGTGATTCTGCATTGTCCTGCTGACTCTGCAAGGGCTTGAGTTTGTCTCTGATCAGTGAATGTCTGTCCGTCTGAGAAGTGTTGCCTGCCTGAAATGCCAATTAACCTGCCTACTTTTCCAAGTTGGGAATAAAATATTATATTAATGACATTTGCAAATCATTGCATTTAGTTTTTTCTTTACATTTTACACAATGTCCCAACATTTGGGCTTGCACTGATTGTAACAGTATTTCACTTCATTAACTCACATGTATTCATTACACCTTACAATCCTTTATATTTGAACATTTTTTAATAATGAACAAGTCCTATATTTTATAAGTTATTCTGTAAGACCTTAACATGTTCAGAATATAGTGAACAAAATACTGATCTTCACACACTGACAGTATAATCATCAATCAAAGCTTTATTCCCTCTCTTTATGTTCTGCATGTCTTTATTTTTGACACTAAGCAGACCACTGAGGCTGCAGTTGGTTGTTTCCTCTGCAACCAAAAAGTCTCAGAGGAAGGGCTGCGATAAAGGTTCAGCTAACACATGCAAGCAGGTCATCCGTTGTCCTGGTAACTTGTGATCTGAGCCACAGACTACATGTCATGATTTCAAGTGTTGACATTTAATTTCATATTGTTTGCTTTCTACTAAGTTTACATCTAAAATTTAACATGCTCAGCAATTCAAATTCTAACTGCTGTGATTTATGGCACTTGACATTGGATGAAATGCTGTAAAATAATTCTCCTAAAATGTCTAAAAGCTGCCCTTCTGATATGTAGTTATTGCATGTGTTTTCATGTTTCAGTATATCTGCTATCAATGATATTCCCCATACTGTTATTTTTCTTTTTATTATAATGCATGCAAATTAATTTTTTCTGCTTTCAGTGCAACATCTGGATTTAATTTAATTCATCATTTGGAAAGCTGAACCTGTTGCCCCTTTCTAAAGAGATGGAGAAGTAAAATATTTCTATCTATCTGTCTGTCTGTCTGTCTGTCTGTCCGTCCGTCCGTCCGTCCGTCCGTCCGTCCGTCCGTCCATCTATCTATCTATCTATCCATCCATCACATTTGAAAGTTTTCATTTCAGCTGCGTTAAAGTCCGAATTTGGTGAAACTAAATGATGCATTCTGTCTTGGGGCAACATTTTAGGGTGCTGATAGTGTAATAGTTTACATATCCGAGTGTTTATTTACTTCATTTGTGAAGAGAAAAATGTAATCATTCTACATCTATAAGCATTGCATCATTGCTCATTGTGAACTATCCATCCATCCATTTTCAACCGCTTGTTCCCAGAGCGGGGTCGCGGGGGGGCTGGAGCCGATCCCAGCTGCCTACGGGCGAAAGGCGGGGTACACCCTGGACAGGTCGCCAGTCCTCATTGTGAACTAGTTTGAATAAAAATACATGCATTGTGTGTGGTTGTTTCTTTAACCTCAGCCCACTTTCTCATAAAATAAAAGCTATTTAGAAACAGAACACTTGTTCTTAGACAAGACTAAAAGTCCTGATATGTTTTTTCAAAGTCTGTCTGACAGCCTGGATCATTTATTGCTAACTCCAAACCTCCATCGACACCTTCCCTTTCTTAGTCTCTTGACTGATATTGTCTGCCTGCATTAACAATGCCATTATGTTTTGCTATCTTCAAAGTGAAAACATGTTGGAGCAGAGTCGAGTGAACTGACATGGTTTTGTTTGCATTCCCACAAAAATCTGTGAGTATTTCCTTCTCTTTCTCTTCAGTTTCCTGCATTCTCCAGAGAGTGAGTCTTCAGCCTCCCCCAGACCCTTTTCCTACATTACAAAGTCGACACACCCTGAGGGTTTCCCTCACACTCTCTGGTTTGACAAAGGGAGAAAAGAAAACAGGAACTTTATTAAACACATTTTCTTCTTATATTGTTCTGCCCTAATTGTTTTCCATTTTGGTCAGTTTAGAACAAGTGTGGTTACTCATATTGGAAATGCCATCCTGAAGACCCACGGTCTCAAATTCTGTCTGGGAAGGAGTGAAGAGACAACAATAGCTAAATTTAAATGTAGGTTAGTAAAGAACTGATGCTGTGAATATCAGGGGGGCATAAGATTTATTGCAGCAACTTTAGTGTAAGGTAGCTGAACAGTCTCCATATTTGCCGAAGGGTGGCTCAAAACAAAGAAATCCATCCTCCTGAGTCTTATTGAGTCATTTTTGGCCTGTGGGGAAACATGAGTGTGATACCTCTAAATCAAGCATCATTTATGCATTCTGTTTCGGTTCTACACCAAAGCAAATAGGTAATTTGGGCTCTGATTATCTCATAGTTGCAGAAGGGATATAATGTTTCCTGGACTTTCTTATACTCAGCCATGAATCACATTTCCACATTTAACAAAGAGGATACAGGTTTATATCGTCAAAATTCTTCTTAACTAAAAAAAGCTTCTCTAGTAATACTTCTATGAAAACTATTTTTATTCAGCATCCTTTGAAGGGGACAACTACTTCCTACTTACTGTTTTTAAACAATTCTCATAATGCAGGAAAGGGGTGGCTGATTAGGGCAGAGAGGATGAGGTGGAGGACATGAGGTAGATGAGCTGGATGGTAAAAGTTCAGAGAACTCACTTGAGATTTACATCATTTGTGAATTCTGTGAATCCCTGCATTTAGGATTATTTTTCTGAAGAATGATGGGTAGTCATCCATTGGGTTTTAATTGCTTTTGCTGAATTAAAGCATGCGCGATGTTTATGCAGGCCCCTACATTTACCCTTCCACTTTGATTAACGTTTAAATCATCAATGTGCCAATGAGCATCAACTGCTCTTACTGTCCCAGTTCTGGCAGTTTTGCAACCTTTGCGTTTGAGTGGTTTGGTTAATGTGGGGCTGTTATCTATCTGGTAATGATGGTAACTTACCATTCTCACGCCTGGTTAATCCAACACGACCAAAAAAAAAAAAACTCTGGAGTGTGACCAAGTTTCCATTCGGGTCTGAAAATATATTTTAAGACTTTTGCTTTCTGTACAAAAATATTCCCACTGACAAGTGTGTTTATAGAGTGGGTGGATGCACCTGTTCATGTTCAGATGGTATCTACGGAAACTGCTTTTACAGACATATCTGACAGAGCATGCATCTATGATATGAAATATAGAGGCATACTGAGAGATATCTCCCAAAGCTGTGAAACACTCGCCCTCTGAGATAACTGCTCTCTATTTTTGACAACTTGTGTCATCCAGAGATAATCATGTTAGAGCGAACAGAGGGAGAGAAGTCTCAGTTTGGCCTTTTAAAACAAATGAACAAGTGGAGGCGGCAGTGAACGTTTGATGATTTGGTTTATTTTCTCATTTTCTGCATCATGACTCGTTAGAACTAGAAGCTGAACGTTAAACATCACATTGCTCCATGTCTTAACACTGATTTAGCTTCCAACAATTAAATATTTCCCTTTCTTTGTTAGCATATTCTGTACTTTTCTGTATTCAAATTTAGGCTATTTACCTTCTTATGACATGCTCCAATATGCTGTCATTTGTTAAAGCGTCATCTTTTGTCAGTTTTAAAGGAAGGTAAAAGGAAATGGTAAAAACGATGTGCTGAAACAAAGCTGTTAATGACAAACTATTTAGGGGGCCTGTGTTAACTGAGTTGTGTTGGTGAAAAGCTGGAAGAATAGCTGAGACTGCTTATTATGCATCCTCAGTCAGAGTCAAATGTCATGACTTTGCAGGAGGATGTCTCTGTATAGTCCTAACTGAACTTGAGATTCTTCACTGGGCCAAAAACAGGGCCATCAATTGAATTTCAGTTGCCACATAAAGAGAGAAATATGGATTTGGCTAAAGGCAGAGGCCTACAGGTCAAAGTGTCCTGGTATACAGGCCTGGGACTGATCATCCTGGAGAGGGGTTTTTAAACAGACCCAAAACACTCAATGACCTCATAAACATCCAGCACATAAGAATTCTCAAATCATCCAAAGCAGTGGTACCCAACCTGGTGTCTGGGAAATCCCAAAGAGGGTGGCCCCCAAAGAGCACAAGGGACCCATGAGGCTGTGAGCCACTGGGATTAATGTCCACACATTATCTAGTCTAAAAAAAAAGTAAGGCTCTTTGCTGTTAATTTACCTTTGGCTTTATCAAATGATAAGCTCATTGTTTCTGGTGTGAATCTCACTGAAAGCATTAAACCAAACATGATTTCAGTTAGGGGTGGGCAGGTGGTCCATAGCATGAAGGGGCTCCTCAAGGAAAACAGGTTGGGATCTATTAAGAGTACAACCATTACAAAAACCAGCTTTAACCCGAAGAAGTCATGTTCATTTACCAGGACGTACCAAATCATTGTGGCTAAAATGACACCACACTGAGCAAAACTAAACTTTTATGCAATGATGCGGAGCAAGGTAAAACATATAGAAAAGAAACATTTAATCTGTATTTCTGCTCCTTGTTAGAAAAGAAACACATACAAGTGGAGATCATGATGAAGATGATAAAAATATCCAGTTTATTGTTTCAAGGATAATATAATATAATTTATATTATAAAAAGTTTCTGATCATTAACTGATTATGAATCGAACACAATTTTAGTTAAAAAACATTGCAAAATAAATAATTTGGTCAAATTTGACAATAATTTTCTATTCTGCAGTTTGGGAGATGCTTTTATCCAACGTGACTTACATAAGATAAGCAGTCATTTTAACCATAGCTATTAACCTAACATACATGTCTTGAGGGTGGGAGAAGCCGGAGTAACCTACGCATACATGGAGAGAACATGCTCCACACAGAAAGGTCACTGGACAACCCTCCCCAGCCGAGGCTCGAACCACCGACCTTGCTGTGAGGCCACAGCGCTAACCACTGCGATAATTAAGTGTTACATAACACTTCTATGAGATTTAAGAGGTTAAGTAGCATCCAGATGTGGCTTCTGCAAAAGAAAAAAGTCACTTAATTAATCACTAATTTGTGTGAGTATGTCTTCAAAAGCTTACTGATTTAGAGCTTTGAGGTGTGTTGTGTTAACATTGCGCTGAGGAAGAAAGAGATTTATTGCCTGTATTTGCAGGAGTGGATGTACCAGCAAATTCACTCCAAGATCATACCATGCAATGCTAACATTTTAGTTTCTCTACATCACAGCTATCGCGTTAAATGTAGATGTTCATGACAGTATTATAAGTAGAAAAAAACTTAAAAAGTATGGATTAGTTGCACAGTTTGTTTATATCTCAGAGACTATCAAAGCTTAGTTGAAACTGACTCGTGTAACACGACAATAACCCTGAATACAGCAGTAGAAACACCATCCATCCATTTTCTACCGCTTTTCCCTGAACGGGGTCGCGGGGGGGCTGGAGCCAATCCCAGCTCACAACAGGCGAGAGGCGGGGTACACCCTGGACAGGTCGCCAGTCCATCACAGGGCAGTAGAAACACTTCAGAAAAAAAGATGTAGGGAGTTACAATGTTCCCGTCAAACCAAACCAGACATCAATCAAAACACTTTGGCGAGGCTTCATTAGAGCTATGTGTAAATAAATGCCCCAAGATCTGTTTGTTTTGTTTTTATTTTTAAAGTAATACCAGCAAAGGACTGCTAAACTACACAAGACAAGAACAGAATGATGACATTATAACAAGACCTAGAACAGGACTCGCGTTGAACTGATCCCATAAAGCAGGGCCTCTCGATTCAGCAAAAAAAGGAACACCAAAGTTTTGGTCATTATTATTATGAGAGAGGAATCTAAAGCTTTTCTCTGCAGTAAATCTGCTATTTCAAATACTAAGTGAGCTGAAACAGGTTGCCACAAACAGAGAGCCAAATGCATCTGATACCGTGCAGAAACAATCATGTTCAGTCGATTCCACAAACCTATATTATGCTCTTTTTTCCATCCATTACTATGGAATTGATTAAAAATGAGGTGACACCTCTTTAAGGTTGGGGTCTAGGTTGCTCCAGGTTCAGTTCAACAAAGCAAGATTGGTCATTTAATGTTGTTCTCTACTGCAGGTCATGAGGTTGTTACGTCTACTTCACCAAATAGGATGCCCTTTTTAAAGCAGCTTTTTAGAGTTAGTGAACCCTGGTTCACTGGGGTGTAGACGCTAAAGTGCCTTATGATTCCACACGAGGTCCACTGTAAAAACATATATTGTATAGTTTTGTCACTACTTTGTCACAGCTACATAACAACTCTGCTTATCAAAATATCTGCAGGTCAAACACAGAACTGACCCCAGCATGTATTTTATTTTAGTCTGTGTCTCCAGGTTTTGTCTTAGCTCCACCTTATCCTTCCTGCCATCCAACCACATACAGAATGTTCTCATCTTCTCTTGCCACACCTACATGTCATAGCCAAAGAATATGCATCTTTTAAGAGCCTCCTCACACATTCCAGACTCCCCCTGTTTTTATGCAAAGGGCACAAAGTTAATTATTCTGATACTTTGTCTTGTGTTGCTGAAGGGAGCACAAAGAAAATGCAAAACACATCAAATACACGAGAGAATTCAGCAACCGAGTGAAACTTGTGAAACTGTCACAATATCTGCAAATCACAGATGCAGGAAGCTGGTTGTTTCAAACACAATAGAGCTTTCTGTAAATCTTATTATGGTATTTATTTGTGACAGAAAAATTCATGAATGGATTTATAATGATAAGAATGTATGTTAGTTTTCTCATTTCTGCTGCCAGCAGATGTAATCACACTGAGATGGGAAAGACTGCGATTCTGATTATGGTTGAACTTTTTGTCATAGTCCTTTAAATAAAACATTTCATGATAAATATTTTAGGGTTAATGTGTGAACATTAGTGGAATAAGTTGTATCACCATGTTTTTAAATAAAGCACTACATTGAGAATATCTGCAGAGGAAAATGATCATGTTTCCATCAGATGCTACTATTTATGTTTCATTTGTTTACGGGTTTCAACTCCAGAGGATGCAGGTGCAATATTTAAGCAATTTATGTAAAAAAAGTAAAACCCAAAGAATTTCTCCTCCTTCTTTGTTCTTTCAGGGTGAGGGAGTATGTAGGCTACATGATTAACCTTGTTTCCTCCTGGTTTAAACCTCTATTTGCTGCACTCTTTTTACTGTGAATCCTTTACTTCTGTTTCTGATCATTAATGTGCAAACGAGAGACAACTGGAGAAACACCGAGCAGTGAGGAGAAGTGTGAACCAACTCTACTGACTGAGCAGCCGCATCATATAGCAGCTTCAGCATCACATATAGCAGCTTCAGCGCCTCAAAGCAGGATGTAAATATGCAAACAGCCCACACCCAGAGGGCCACGTACCACAACCGCTGCTATACCACGCCACAACATGAATACAGATATTTAGTAGATTTGACAACATTGCTTTAATTAAACTAGAAAAAAAGAGTCTGTCCCATGTTCTGGAACATTTGAACCGAGGTCAAAGATGGATCAAAGTAATCTTCACTAAAAACTAATCCTAAATCCTCATTTAGTCAGCATGTAATCAAATGTCCTCAGAGCTCTAGTCAGAATCTTTAGAGACCGCCTGTATCTGTGTCATTATAAATATACTCACTTGTCTTAGATTTATGTTTTCATTTTGTGCACAAACTCCAGCTGGTATGTGAATGTGAACAACCTTTCTGGATGCCAGATATGACATGAAATTAAAAGTACTTCAGTATTCAGTATATACAGCCAATCCAAGATTACACAGAAACATACATGACATACAGGCACAAAATATAGAAAATCATCTTCGTCCTCTTGCATCATCATCATTCTTCTCTACCTCTTTTATCGTAATAGCCTCATTTTTACACTGTCCAAACACCTTCTACACATCATTTTGTCTAATTTTTACCCTTAGCTGCAGTTTCTCCAGGCAGTGGCTTGCAGCAGACACCATGCACACTAAAGTCAACAGGCAGCCAATGGATGCATGATGGATCATGTACACAGCACTGCAAAGACAAACAAGCCAATGGTCTTACTTCCTCACCTGCCAAACAGGAAAGTTTTTGTTTACACCCATCAAAATCCCTTTTAATCTGCATATGGTGGGTTGGTGGGTGGTAATGTTTGGCTGTTCATGCTTTGGCTTAACAACGGTAAGCAAAAACACAAAGCATTTGTACCACTTGCTGGAGCCTATACCAGCATAGAAGCAGAGTGCATCCTAGACACTTCACCAGGCCATCACAAACATATACCTGCACATACGCAGCCTATAATGCATGTATGAACTACAACATGAGTGCTATCAAAGATTATAGGTATATGTTATGACAAACATACAAACAAAGCTTAGTGAAACTGGACAGTTTCCATTTTGCCCCTTTTCTCAGTTTGTTTGAAAAGCAAAATGTCCAAGTCGCATCAGATTGAGTGGAGTGTGTGCCCCGTAACTCTGACTCCAGTGAGTCACAGTCAGTGTGGCAGCAGGTAAAAAACACATTTATTATAAAAGGCTATTTCAAGTGCAATATAAAAATTGAAGTGAGTGAAAAAGACAGGTTAACACCAACATCTTTCCTTGTCCATTAATACAACTATAGAGTATAGTGTTCTCTCTTGGCAGCTCTTAAAACACATTTATAGTGTATATAAATAACATATTTTTAAGCTCATGGAGAGAGAAAGCAGTTTTGCTCTTTTCTGAGTGTAAACATTTATGTACCAGTTGTAGCTCTAATTTCACAAAACTAGTGCTATAAGACAGAAAGCTCAAAATGTAAACAAGTACATTCTCATTACCTTTGCACTAAACATTGGATGTGATTTTCTCCTCTGGTTTGGAAAAGGTCACTCTAAAGAGACTTACCATGCACTAGTGAGTGTGTGAGCTGCATTTATTGTGAAGTGTGATGCAGAATAATAGGCAGAATCCAGTTTGTTTTTAGTTGAGACCTGTACCTGGTGTCCCTGGGGCTAAGTAGTGCAGAGCAGCGGTTCAATGCTCTGGTGCATGTGGCCACGCATGTGTAAAAACTCTTTTAAAGTTCAGCAACGGTGTAATTTGACCAGGCAGCTGTTTAAACTCCAGATGAGCCTGAAGCCTTCCAGCAGTTTTATGTGTGTTTTTCTGGCTGGAGAATAAAGACAAATGATCTAGTCGGTGACATTAAACCTTGTAAGCTTTCAAAATCATCTGTTATGTTTTCATTTCGGTTTTTATGGGTTGTATTCTCTGTTTATGATGATTTTCTAATCAGTTTAATCATTTCTACCCATTTGTACTTTGTTTTATTCTTTCTTTACCGATTTAAACATTATATTGCAATGTGCATGGTCAGCACTAAGGAGAATGATGAGAAGATAATGATTATAAAATGCAAATATTGCTGTCTGTAATGGCCGTCACAGCTGTGTTAGCTGAACTGGTGATATTTCGAGTCACAAATCATGTGTAAAAGCCAGATCTGCAACAGCAGAAGGGTTCATGACTGTGTCCTCGCTTGGAAGGACACCAGTTCTTGTAACTCAGGTCAGGGAAACCTTAATACCTTTGAAGTTGCCTAGCAACATAAGATGATGTCAGCTATAAATAGAGCTGCAGAATTAAACAGCTAGTTTATCTAGTTTACAAAAAAAGCATCAAAATTAACCCCTCACATCCACCACATCTCCATCAATTTTCCATACTGCTTCATCAATACTGAGTCATGGGTAACTGGAGCCTATCCCAGCAATCACTGGGGGAGAGGCAGGGTACATCCTGGACAGATGCCAGCCCATTAATGTTAAAGTCAATCAAACTGGTGCGTGATGGGTGAAACAAGTTCCTTTCAAAGGGCGAGTTGGACCTGATGCATATTTGGGGTGTTGACAAAAAGCTGAATTGTTTTTCTAATAATTGTGAAACCAATTAATATAAACTGGACTAATGTGGACTATGTAATGAACTTGTTTGGGGATTTTATCTGAATAAGACTGAAAGCTGCAGATGAGGGTGTGGAAATCATAGCAAAGGTGAAAGGGTCCCTGTTGCATGCACTTTAATAAGCAAGCCAGCCCTGCGGCACAGGAGTGTAACATAATGACATACAGTGTATGCTGCTAGCGCACAATGCTTTTTATAGTGTAACCAAGCAGCATCAAATTATACAAGCTACAGAGCAATACGTCTGAAAATATGTTATAATTGAACCATCACTAACTGGTGAGAACACTGGTTACCTTTTTACACCCAGCGTTTTTAATTTTTAACTTCAGCACTTCCTTTTATAAACTGGTTTTACATGAGCACAATTAGGACATATCGTTTAACTGGATTGCAGTTAATTTATTTAATTTCTAATTCAATTGGGCTGTTGCTTTAGGAGTGCCTTTTACGTGAAGCTAAATGAATAAAGCTGAACTGAATGTGACTCAGCTGCCCTTTAACCCTCCTGCAGTGCTGTGATGGCATTTTCCCATCTTGCCCATAAATAGAGAATAAAAAGCACAAACAAAATCAGCACAGTTTGCACTGGAGTATCTTACTGACACCAACATTTACAAATATCTTTACAGACACAGCACATACTCAATATAGCCTGCTTAAAATACATTTGAAGAACCAGTAAGTACTCTTAAACAGGGAAGTTTGGGCTGACACTGATACAAAACTCTAAAATCAACTCAGAAAAAGATTTCATGAGCACCGAGAAGGGGCGGCTGGACTATTCCTGAAAGCCATTAAAACCTGCCTGTGAGTGCTTAAAACCGTGGGCGGGCAGAGTTGTCTCTTTTTTCATAATGCAACATTATGAGAGCAAACTATTCTATCCACGAGTTGACAGTCACTTGAAGAGCGTTTGCAGGTCGTCCTGTGTTAGTCATTGTTATGATGAGTCATTCATGCAGCACTGGTGGAACTATCTGAATGTGAAAACGATCATTCTGTTGACATTAGATGCTGGACTTTTGTCCTTTGATTTTTGTTTTTATGCCATCATAAAGTCCTGATAAAAACCACAAACTGAAGAAAAAAGTCATTAAAAGTAGGACTATAGTAACAAAAAGGAAGATCAACTTGGAGCTGCTTTGGCTGTGAGTTGTAAAGAGATGTTCTGAAAAGTGATTTAAGCTTTAAAGTAATTAAGTAGTCAAAGTAAATACTGTCAGAAACGTTTAAACCGTGCCATTTTGCTATTAAAGGGCCTTTATTATGCAAAATAGATGTTAAGGAGCTTTTTACCTTCTATTAGTGTTAATTGTACCTTAAAATAATCCCCAAATATTTTTATTTTTCATCCATGCATTTTAAAGCTGTGTTGAGTTTCCTCCTCTTAGTCATAAGGAATTAGGTCATGGTGTAGATCCATCCGCATATTTTACGTGCCGGATCCTCTTTTCTGTTACGTAGTTGTTTCTGTTTGCTGGTGAAGCTGAGCTGGTGAGTTTCACCGTAGTTAAAAAGCATACTTATTTTATTAAGTAAATGCATGTTCATATAGTACACTGTTTGTAGTATGTGCATGCTGTTAATATTGTATTTTGTTTGCCTTTGCTTTCCTTTCAGTTGTTTACCTGCTGGCAACAAGCTGTAGCATATGCGTCGTGCTAATAAACTTATGCTAAAGTAGCCCGAGTAAAGGTCTCTACACGCCAAACGCGGCAAGCGGCGGCGGTGGGCGGCAAACCCATTCATTGTGTATGTGCTACCGCTTGCGCGGTGCGCGAGGTAGAGTGGTGCGCAAGGGGGGCGCGTGCCGCCTTGCGCTTGAATTGAAAATATTTTAATTCGGGCGCAGCGCGCTGTGACGACATCCTAGCGCGTCCAATCGGAGAGGACAGTAGATTCTGAACAGCGC
>JBAMHV010000013.1:22824997-22839837 GCA_037177535.1 Pseudomugil gertrudae
GGTGTTAAGGAGCCCAGGTCAACAGAAACTTTGCCAGCTAATGCACTCTGTGCAAACAACACAACTTCAGTTTTTTTTATCATTAAAGTGCAGGAAATTCAAAGACAACCATGGACAAAGAATAAAGAATTAAATAATGGTGATAAATTTACTGTACCAAAAGTTTTCTGGTACCATGTTGACCAGTCAAAGTGCTTTCATACTTTCATTTTTATTACGTGATTCATCACACATTTAGCACTTTTACTATTATATAAACTTTGTCCTGTCACACATTCATACCTGATAAAAACATTGGGAGGAAATGTGGAATATAGTGGCTTTGATTAGGACACATGGCATTAAATCAGGGAAGCCAGAAATTGATCCACCAACATAACTGGAGCTACAGCCACCTTCAACGTCTACTTACCTTTGAATCCACATTAGAGGCAGACAAAAAATGAAGCTCACGCAAAACTTCCTGAAATGTGAAAATCAACTGTACAAATCCTTTAAACCAATGAAGTCCTGTGGTGAATTAGCAGGGATCACTGAGCATGGCTATAAATAAAATAACATTTATAGCAGCATGAGAAATGGAGGATCCAATTAAAGTGTAGAAACAGTGACTCTGCTCTCCTCGGCTCTCCTCTTCCTCACTGTCATGGTGTTGGGGTGAGGTTGTTTTTTTGTTCCAGTTACCCACCAGTGTAGCAGTCCTACTCAGCACTACCAGACCATCAGAGTAATCTTCAGTGTTTTAAGCACCACTCCATTAGCTTTTTTACCTTTACATTTGACCCGTTTCTCCCTCCCAGGATGCCTGGCCCAGCAGGAATCTGCTTCCTCTTGGTTGTCATCTTCTTTTTGGCTCTGGAGGAACACCAGACCTTCAAGAAATATTTGTCTAAATCCAAATATTGCATCTTTGTTAACGCTCCAGTTTTCATTCCAGTTCATCACTGGTTCACCTGTTGCTCACAGAGGATACCTGTTAAGGATCCCGTTACACTGACGCTCTCCCAATGCAAATGTTGTCTCAGCTGGTTCAACAAATAAATAAATTACTATGTTTTTTAAAGCATGATAATGAAGCTAGACCAAAAAATGTTATTGGTTTGGTGTAGGAAGACAGAAGAACTACTCTCACAGGGAAGAGCAGCACATAGAACTTGGACTCTTGGTCACATTGTATTATTGGGATGTTTACGTAAACAGTTTTCCAATCTGTTGCCAACGTTTATGGTACAAGTTTTGGTCACTGAGCAATAAAAAGAAAAAAATGACAAGAAAGCTCCTCTGACAGATACATAGACCGATGTAATGTCAGTTTGTTGCTATGTAGCAAGTTGATGGAGTTTGAGTTGGTTGCAATCTGTAACTTTAAACCGAGAGGAGAGTAACTGTTAGTTGCTTTTACCTAAAGCAGTGCCACAGTTCATGAGATGTATTTAAAAAGAAAAGAGTCATTATTGGTCATCATGGCACTGAAGTGTAAAACAGGAAATGCAGGATTCAGGAGGATACGCCAAAAAACAAGTGTGAATTTCCAAAGGGCCTGATATTTCACTACATAAGGGGATCTTCAAACATGGGCCACTTGTAGGTGCAGTTTTAGCCTAGTTATACTGGACAAACAGTTACAGGAAATAAAAAGTGAAAAACTAAGAAAAAAGCAGAACTGAGGGCTTTTTCTGTGCTATACTGTATTTGTATTAAGATACACACAAGATAGCAACATTGTCTAATTCGCTGACATGATATAAAACGTATGTACATCGTATGTAAATATATATATATATATATAGATAGATATATGCATGTTTTTTCTCATCCAGATAAAACAAAACCATTTACATTCAAAAAGCAGTCAATGTGTCAAGACTATTCGATACAGTACAGCATGAACAAAAACTACAGACCATTTCCTCAATGCTTTCGTTATACTTTGTAACATTTGACGTCGCAAACTCTCCGAAGAGTCAAGAGAAAACATTGAACACATAAATACACAACAAGAATGATGCACAAGAATTACTCCACTTGCCAAAAGTTGGGTTTTTCCACAGGTTTTGATGACAGTTTTGTAAATGCTTAGGATGCTTAATGAGCCATACACAACCTCCGACGAAGACACCAGAATTCTGACTGCAAACAAACCACGTCATGAAATCAGGTCTCTGACGGTCATAAATGCAGGCCGCACATTTATGAGGACAAACTGTCCTTTATGTGTGTTATAAAGAACAGGAACAGCCTGGAAAATGCAGGATGATGTCATACTATGTCCATGATGGGAACCTCTGGACTTCACACACCATGAAAATGTGTTCCTTCCTGTTGTATGATCACAGTTGTATTAAAGACATTGAGTCTGACGAAACTACAGCCAGTTATGGAAATGCCCCTGACAGTTTGTAGGAGGATGGTTTATTTGGACCTATTCCAGGTTATTCTCTCTGTGCTCTCTAACAAGCAAAGTAAATGGTGCCTGCTTTACCAAACTGGTAAATGTGCAAAATAAAAAAAGCCTCAACTTAAGATTTTGGAGGGAATTTCATGGCACAAAACACAGAGCAACATTGCAACATGTAGGACAGATGAAAGGTAGCAAGATGAACATGATCAACTTAAATCTGACATATTTCCTCTTCCTCATCTAAACTTCAACTTCTGAGCCAATTTGATACCAGTAAGAAAGCTGACACAATCAATCAGGGGTGATGAGAGGTTATGGGGGAGCATGTTGAGATATCCTGATCCAGAACGACACCTCTGACCTTCCAAAAGACTGAATAGTGGCTGAATGCTCCAGCATAGCATACCCATAAATACAGTATACATAAATCATGCACGTTTGGCTTCTCTGATAAGAGATGTTTGAGTTACAGTAAAACATATTTACATCAGCTAACTGTGACTCCTGTTCCCAGCATTACAAAAATGATAAACAAAATGCTACACAACAAAGAAGGTGGTGTGGGGTATGAATATGTGAGACAGCCATGAATCTGATACAATCACGTAGCTACATTTTTATTGATGTTAGTTTTTCTGTTGATGGGCAGCTTGGTGAAGGAATGAGAATCGCAATATGATCAGGTTTAAACTGAGTAGCCAGTGTCTGCAGTTTCAGCCCATTGATGGATAAAAAGAACTGAAGCATCAGTCGCAGTTGCCATGGTAAATTACTGAGCCGAACAGTACAAACCTAGATATCATAAGTTCCAACATTTGGTTTCAGACTCTAATTGGAAGTAAGATTTACACTATATCCTGTTTTAGCGTATCTAAAACAAACTAAGTTAAATTTTGTCACGTGATGTGAACATTTTAAAGCTAGGATGATGCACACTGTTTTTATATTAAATAATCAAAGACAATGACATTGATATGTTAGCTGCTTTTTGTTATGTGATATGAATGGAAGTGATTATATGATGAATCAAATTCTGGATCCAGAATCAATGAAAATTCAGATCAAAACAGCAAACACTGACCCCTAATCAATACGCTGAGTTGTGATCAAACTGGCCGTTTGTGCTCTGACTTAGACAAAGACCGTACACTGTCCTCTTCTCACAGGATATCTGCACAGTGATGGACTTACATCATGGCTTCTGTGAGCGGATGGAAATGTTAGCTCCTACTTGTGAGTAGCTTCTGTACTGATTCATGTTAAAACCACCAGAACTTGTTTAACTTATTCACATCCTCTGATCTGGATCTTCCCCACATTAAGCTGCTCTCATGTTTAAACCCAGCGCTGCTCGTAGCTCAGCATCCAGGAAGAAGGAGGATGAAGATGGCAGTGAAAGGGAATGTGATGCATTCATGTTCAATAGAGTCGGCTCTTTGAATTTAACTTGTACATTCAAGTGTAACAAGCAGACACACGAGGACACGTCATGTCCTAATGATTCCTTTAAAAAACAAACAAAAACAGCAAAAACAAGCACTACAAGTAACGTTGCAAGCTTTAAACAATTAACATGTCGGGCTAGGCCCAGTCATTAGCGGCATCCACATCTAGATCTTTAAAACGCATGTATCGACTGTGCACATAGAAACAAACTAAGAAAAGAAAAAACAAGTGGTTTTAAAGTTCATTTATAGCTGGCATTAAGTCACATTAGTATTTAATTGTTAACGTTTGAGGAAAACAGAGCAAGTTTTCTTTAATAAATACTGTTTGGTATTTATTCTGTTTCTATTTAATAAACAATAATGTGTTTAGATAAATTAACATTTGCAATAGACAATATAATAGCACTTTAATACATTATGTTGCACCTGGTCAATGTCCCCACCTCTATTTTTATTCTTTGTTGAAATATAAAGTAAGTTATAATAGCAGGTGTCAGTTTGGCACCGACTGTGTCAAAAGATTTTACAGTGTAATCAAATGCTTCTCATGCACAACGTGATGCCACGTGGAGGAACAGTAACCATTCATTCATTCAAAACGGTTTGTTAGGCAGAAAGATTGCAAAAATATGGAGATTATCAGAATGCGTTGTAGTCCAAATGAAGAGCTCAGTTGCAAACTGTAGACGAAATACAGCGCAGGAATGCTTGCATCAAGCTCACCTTGCAGTATTGTTAAAGGGCCTGTGTTGATATGACAGAAGTGTTCATTTCCTGTTGGTGGGTGAGAGACTGTACAATCCTTTCACCTTCTTTCCTCTGACATTGTATCTCCAGGAAGAGGTGAGTTTTCCTACTTGCCACGGAGCTCCAAACATGCTTCAGATCTTAGTGATAGATACATTTCAGAAGGGTGAGGTCAGGCGAAGGGACTGTCTGATTTAAAGAGGGAGACGTCTGCGTCGTGGAAGCCCTTGCCGTTCATGTGTTCTGTGTGGCTGTCGATGGTGTAGCAGCCCTGCACCTCGGTGATGGACGATGCCGTGTAGGAGGCTGAGCGCAGGGCATCTGAGTGGTTTCCTATGCTGTTACCAAACTGAATATGATACTGGTTCCAGTGGCGCCGCAAAACACCCTGCACCTAAAAGAAAGAATCATATTTAATACATTGAATAGGAACTGTTGAGGCTAAAGACAAGGTTAAAAAAACACAGATTTGTCATCACTAATTTATTTATCACTCAAAAAAATATCAAAGTAATCAATACTAACACTTTTAAAGCCACCTAATACATCTTTTCAACCTGTATTGTCTTTGATATTTCTGGTTAAGTTGTAACTTTTCAGTCCATCCAAAACCTGTTTTTGTTTTTTGTTTGTTTGTTTGTTTAGATAGCTAATGGCAGCCTAGCTACTGTTGCCTTGGTAACTGCCAAGTGGTTCCAGATGTAGAATTCACCTATGAAAACGCCTTTTCTCTAAATGACTCATACTGTGTGCGAATGTGCACCCTATGCCCTAACCCCTCATAGGGCAGCAGTACATAGCACCCTACATAACGCCCTCCTTCTGTTGGTGATTCGAACATGAAGCTCACTACTTTCGTGCTGTCGGACATTGAATGACGACCAGCTGTAACTATGGCAACCACAGGGGACTTGAAGACGTCATTGCAAATACAATCCAAAGTCGTCAGAAATATTTTATTCCTTCACTTTATATTCAATTCTTTCTTTGTACAATATCTACTCAATGAAAACAGAATTAAAATGTATGATCTATAGTGTTTTGTTAACTTTTTTGAATGCTCGTGTTATATCCGCCATTGCAAGCTGCCTCTTGCAATGCATTGTGGTCTATATCAACCTGTCTAGTGACCATCGATGCTCTCTTCCTTTCAAGATGCATTGTGGGTAATTTTGAGGGCACTACTTTTTCCTGAAAGTACATTCGGACACCCCTACAAAATGGTGTGTCCACTATATAGGGCACTATGTAGGGCATAGGGTGCACATTCGGACACAGCCTATATGTTTTATACGTCTGAACTTTTGGGTGTGTTGACGGAGTGCAATTAAGCTAGCAGCAAAGAGGGAAGCTTAGCATACCACTGGAAGTACAGGACAGCGGCCTGTCTGGTCATATCTTTACCAAAATAAAGTTTCTGTGCTGTTCTGTAACTAAAGATTTTATTTTTTAAAAATGTATTTACTCCTATAAATTGAAATGTGGATTTATGATAAAAAAAATCGTATCAGTGTTTTTCAAGCTACTTCCAAATCACAATGAGGATGAGTGGAGAGTATGTGCGTGTGCTTAAAGGTCTATAAAACAACTTAAGGGAGTAAGCCCTACTTACTTCTCCATTGAAAAAGCAGAAGATTGTGGCCACAAGCAGACCCTGCAATGGAAACAAAAGGAATGACTCATTTAACCAGCTGTTCTTTAGCAAGTTTATTTTTGTTGTTTTTTGTTTTTTTCAGTCAACACAGTAAATAAGAAAAAAGTCCCACGAAGGTGTAAATCTTAAAAATGCAAATGAAGACATTTTTAAGATTTGATACAACATATAAAGCTGTTCATGCACTGGCCAAGGATAATTCATGCCTTCTTTCCTGCTGTTCTTCCCCGGTAACAACACAAACAACGTCTCATTCATAAGAGTGTTAGCTTTCACTAAAAGCCAAGAACATAATAAAGTCAAAGTCCAGGCAACAGTCCTTTATGTAAAATAAATTCCTCCTTGAAAGGAGGAAAGAGAGAAGTGTAATCAAGTTTCCTAATAAATTACACTTTCTCAGGAAATGTTGCAGTGAACACAACAGCCGGCGACCAGTAAATACCATTCTAAAAATATAAACTGGGTGGGTGTTCACATAAGATTAATGTTTGTTTAGTTTTTTTAACAGAACCCTTTAGAAATATCTTGCAACCCAATCTCCACAGTGTCCACTGGACATTATCTCACCTGGTAATGCATTAGTATATGCATGATGTAGTCATATATTTCCGAGAAGACCCGTCCTTCCGGCTTGTACGGAAGGAGGACAAACTGTATTCCTAGAAGAGGCACCAGGATGAGGGTGGCTCGCACTGCCTTCATGTAGAGACTGGACTCTGCTTGATGGGTCACCTTCAGTTTGGTGATGAGAACTCGCACGATATTTAGAAGAAAGAACAAATTGACCTGAAGAGAGACGAAATCATCAGCAATGTACTCAAATTACTGGGGAGACTGAACCCGAATTGAACTGAAATACGCATAGCGGTGAAGAGGTGGCCCATTGGACTGGGGACCAGAAGACTCATATTCAGGTCCCTTTGGTTTTGAGGCGACACTTGCCTCAGAAGATGACTTTTTTTCTGTCATTCTGTCCCATAATTTCACAAATGCCACCTAAAACTCAAATTTTTTTTAGTTGCAATATTTCTAAAGCATTCCTTGCATGTACTGCCAGTTTTAATCCCAACAAAAGGATTGCAGTGGGATTAAATGTGCGTTTACACTGGCTGACTGTTCAAACCCAGGTACACATCAGTGTATGTTTCATTCACGTGTGTGTGAACACACACGCACATTCTGGTGCCAACCAGAAACTAACGGGTTGTTACAACCCCTGTGGGGTCTGGGGAAAACGGGGGTTAAGTAAAATTCAGCCGTAATATATTTTCAAAGTGCGTAACCAACAATCCCAAAGCTCTTTTCTGTTCAGACATTAGGAGTTTGAGGGGAATCATAGATCCCCCCTCATGTAGGTTGTGACATAGTTTCTTTTTTTTTGCCTAAGTTTTGATTTGTGATTTTATGCGGAGATAAAGGTCACTAACATCTCTCTCTCTGAGGTCTGGTTCGTCTTCTTCTTGGGTTTAATGGTGTTTAATGACAACACTGACACACACTCTCACAGCCCGATGGGCAGATCAGAAGAGAAAGCAGGATACAGTGGCTGTGTCTCAATTCCATAGTGCGCTGGAATCAGTGCATAGTGTGCACTGCACCCTTTTTTCCTGTAGTGTGCATCATTATGGGTAAGTGCTGTCTCAAATGGAATACTGGACGTTTACCACTTACCGGTAGTGACGGTAATTCACATATTATTTTGTCAAAATTATTATTTTGTGTCCCCTTCACGGCTAAAAACATTTACATGTGTAAACTATTCTGGGTCGGTTACCGCAATCTCAAACAACTGGTCGGTTATGCAGCAATACTCATACTTGCGTCTTTACAAATTAACCCCCACCGCCGTATCGTTTGCTGCCATTTTTTTGGAAAGTCCAGCATTTGCTTTTCTGCTCCATCAGCAAGAGGGCGACGGTTTAGTGTGCAAAGTGTCCATTGTTTCACACTAGATTATTGGCCAATTTTAGGGCAGCATCCGGTTACTTTCAGTGCACTGACTTTTTTTCCTTAAATGCCAGTGTGAACGCACTACATACCTAAATATAGTGTGTGAAGTAGTGTTAGTGCACTGACAGAGACACAGCCAGTGTCTTGTCTAAGGACACATAAGGCATGTACTCAGAAGAAGCCTGGTATTGATCCACGACCATCCGGTTGGGAAACGACTGCTCTTTCACCTGACTTAAACCCAATGCTTATTCTTCCAATTCCTCCTCAGCTTTCAGACCAATAACTTTATGTTATTTTCAAGCAATTATTTATTAATAAAGAACCACACCCAGACAATAACTCAGTGAATAAACTCTGCATCATAACACTTCCACCCCCATGCCACACAGTATGTGACACTGGTCTGTGCTGAACAGTCACTATGGGCAAATACATGGCTTTCTATGACTTATCTTCTAGTCTTCCTGATTTTTTTCATATATGGATATTAGAGAATCTTTGAAACCTGCCAGGGAGTATAAATGTGTGTGATCCCTTTCTGACTGCAAATGCAAATTAACCACACTTCAGGTTTACAGGTTACTTCAGGTTTCCTTGTTTATCAGTGTCAATACGTTATCTGAGATCTGAAGTTCAGAATATTTAGAGCAATTATCACATGTCACATTCCCACTATAATCCTGATGAAAGTGAGTCAATACCTGTTAAAGCTACAGACGTCCTGAAAACAATGGTACATATGTATAAATGGGCAAAGCTGCTTTAAAAGTCGCACCCTTTGTCTGAGTTACAAGTGAGAAACTAAAGTCTCTAAACAGACCATGTTTACTGACAGGTGGATGTAGGTCGATATCAGAGAGAGCTTTGTAGATTCTGGCAGCATAAAAACAAACAGCAAACAAGCTAATGGAGCAACAGGCCCAAGAAATAAGTTTAAAAAGTGGCAGTATCTACCAGTCCCTCTTTAAGAAGGTTCAAATCATAATGTACTGCCCCAAGTTCTGCTCATTTAAACTGAATCAAATGTTTGTTGATTTTCACAAAAACATCTTTTTATAATGTGATTTTCTCAAAGGGCCAGAAATCTGTCTGCACAATCCGTTTTAATGAAACTGGTAAAAAGTATTTAAAAGATTCACAATACCTTGTAAAAATGTGCTTGTTTTTCTGAAAGCGGAACATTTAGAGCTCAGAGAGTCTTATGGGACCAGTTTTCGCTGAAGCACGTCCCCTGTACTGATTAGGTAAAAACTAACACAGACCTCCCAGGCCTGGAGACCACAAGGTGGATTCTCAGAGGAGCAGATGAATTGATTTCACAAGACAAACACAATTAAACAAGCTATGAAACTGTCCTGCTTGGAGCCAGTCCCCCCTCCCCATCCCACAGTCCACAGAGAACAAAAGCAGATTATTGTGCTCATTGCGCAAGAAAAACAGTGTAGCAAGAGAAACACGGAAGGGATTGGTTGTTTCAATGGGGTAAATAAACACGTTGGGATTTAATATGTTGCATGTGATTGATGTCAGAAGAAAGTGAGTCCTCTTACCAAAAGAGCAGCACATATGGGACCATGGATGATGTAGAGTAGCGACGTGTTGGAGCTAAGCCAACAACTACAATAGCGAGGAGAACAAAAGAGGAAGGTTTACACATCAATACGAGTACATCACATGACATGCAACCAATTACACAGATGGGTTTGCTCATAAAGTAATTTAGAACATTTCAGCAGAGGCATTCATCAGCGAGGCTGCCTTCAATGCTACACTTTAGGCATTTAAACAATTTATTCCTGTTGGCAACACAGTGAGCTCACTTGTCATTGTAGTAATAACTTCGAGCAATGGCATGTATGGAAGCTGGAATCAGAGGAAAGCCTGTGAATAAAGATGAAAGTGAGGGTTTAATTTAAAAACTGCATGACACCTCGAAAGCCTTGCATAGACTTTAATTGAGCTTGATGTGTCGAAATTCCTCACTTACCCCAACCCAGGAGGTAGTACCACATCAGGTGCTGCTTCTCTGCAAACACAGCCACCACGATGAGCGTGTGCAGATAAATCCCCTCACACAGCATCCAGAAGTAATTACAGCCAAACAGGTACAGATGAATAAACTGGGACACTTTACAGCTCGTCTGAGGAAGAAAAACACATACCCAGAATGAACGCAGAGGGTAGTAGTAAACAGCAGGGCTGATTTGGAGCAGCCTTTTTAGCTAAAAATCAACTGCTAAACTAACTGGATTCCTCTGCACCAGCTCCTGGTTGTTTGCCACTGCAGTCAGCCAAATAATGGTGATCACAGAATTGAGAACAAATGAGAAGAAGAGGTTTTTGTGAAGGGTGATCCTTTGACAACTCAAACTTCTGCAAAAGACATAGAAAAGAAAAAGATTTGACTTCACAGCTTGAATAATACATTAAAAGATTTCCATCAATGAAACATGCTGACATCAGGAACTTTGACTTACTTGAAATGGAAGAATATAGCAAGTGAGACGAAGAGGGAAGTCAGTGACAGTCCGTGTCCTATGAGGGCTAAGTAGAAGAGATTCATTGCGGTCTGGAAGCAAAAGAGACAGAAATGACGTAATCTGATTAAGTCTGATCATCCATGTGTTGATGACTCTTTGTGTGCAAAAATAACATTTAGCAGCACTGTGCAATCTTTTCAGCACATTTAATCCAGTGCGAAAGTAAAAGTTTGGATGAGTCAGTAAAGGTAAGTCTCTGCTTAATTTAATGCTGCATGATTTGCAGTGACAAGATGACATTTTAATGATGTCACTGCAAATCTGCAGTAATTGTCCAAACACTGGATTAAAGGTCAGAGTTAATAAAGAGTCGGATCTTTCCACAGTATATGTCGTGGTTAAATGAAAAGACCAACCATTCGGCCGATGTTGGTGTGCTCGTTGCAGCGGGTGTAATTGGTCCATGTCCGGTTGCTCTCAGGATGCAGAAACCAGTGTCCTGTGTCAGTGCAAATCTTTGTGACAATTTCTGAAGGGATGAAAAGGAATTCATCAGTGAGTCAACTATCAAGCAAGGATATTTGACAACCAAACTGATCCGCAGTGAGAAACATTCATGTGCAATAAGGACTGGAACATAGTAAAATGATGCAACTTCAAGGTTCCCAAATTGTTTATGTGGCACACCTAAAATAGGGTATTAAATATTAATAATAATAATTAAATATTAAATATTTAATTAGTGTTTCTTTGTGATAATTTTAATTGTACTATTTTTCATTTTCATATGGGGTGGAACTTTTTTTGTTGCCCTGGAAGCGGTAAAAGTGATGATACACATAGCATATGACGTTGCTAGGCAACACAGGACTGGAGCACTATGGGTAACCACCAGGTGGTGATTGGTCGACAGCTCCACCCCTCTCTTCACATGAGTGTCCAGGACACGCGGCCTCAAGTCCAACGATACGACTACAAAGTCGATCATTGAACTGCAGCTAAGCGTGTCTGGGGGGCCATGTCTCCCAATCACACCTCTCCAGGTCTCACTGTCACCACCCATGTGAGCATTGAAGTCACCCAGGAGGACGAGGGAGTCCCCGGGGAAGCGCTCTCCAGCACTCCCCCTAAGGACTCTAGAAAGGGTGGGTACTCCGTACTGCTGCTCGGTGCATAGGCACAAACAACAGTCAGCACCCGTCCCCCCACCCGAAGGCGGAGGGAGGCTACCCTCTTAATGTACAGACGGCCAGCTGGGGGGCAATTAGTATGCTAACACCCACTCAGCGCCACTCACCGGGGGCAACGCCAGAGTGGAAGAAGGTCCAACCCTTCTCGAGGATACTGGTTCCAGAGCCCAAGCCATGTGTTGAGGTGAGTCCAACTATATCTAGTTGAAACCGGCTCCTTTCCCACCAGAGAGTTGAAGTTCCACGTCCTTAAACCCCTAAAGGTGATTGGTTGACAGCTTCGCCCCTCTCTTCACCCGAGTGTCCAGGACATTCGGACTCAAGTCCGACAATACGACTACAAAGTCGATCATTGAATTGGGGCCCAGCACGTCCTGGTGCCAGGTGTACATGTGAGCACTCTTATGCTGGTTCATGGTGTTCACGTTGGTTCAGATCAGGGGGCCCGTTTCTCCCAACCCCTTTAGGTCTCACTGTCACCGCTTTGAACCATTGAAGTCTCCAAGGAGAACGATGGAGTCCCCATTGGGTGTGTCAACATAGATGGATATTTAGGACACACAAACCCGTTCACGGCAGTAAGGTGGCAGCTCAGGTAGGGGCACATTTAATTGCATGTAAATCACTTCTAAGGAGCTTTTTTCCCAGTGGTCGCCATTTTGCAAGGTGTGCACCTCACAAATGCCATATTACTACCATAAACCTTGACTAACCTGAGAATAAGAGCACCTTTCTTGCTACAGGTTTTTATTCAATTAGTTTGAACTAGTTAAAGGTTTAACTGGAAACATAAATGCTACTCAGTCGTATGATTTAAATGACACATGGCCTATTATATTTAGAAAATACTGCATATTCTTGTTTTTATATACTCAATATTGAGAAATATCCATGGATTGTTGAAAAGCATTAAGATGAGTTTTAAACAACTGCAGAGGACCCTGAAGCATCTGAAACCTTCCCAAAAGCACTTTAAAAGAACTCAGTGAGGATTGTTTTATTAGTCATGAGTAGTATTGTATTATTCAGCAAGGGAAATCTGGTTATCCCAGTGCAGGCAAAGCTGAACTTTAAAAAAGGAAACTAAGGATTAGAATCTGACCTGTGTTAGGTTATTAAAAAAAAATCTGCTGATTCAGCATGTTTGGCTACTGTCAGCTCACATCCCACCTGAAGGATCAAAATCCTGGAAGTAGTCTGGACAGTGCTGCTCCGATATAATTCCTGCTTTAGTGTCATCCCAGCACAGCCAGCCATCCCAAGTGCGATTACACATGGCCTCTGAAATAACAAGGAGACATTTTAGATCCAGAGATTTACTGAGTCAGTATCCAGTCTGCTAACTGTATCAAGTACACACGGAGTAATGTTGCATATATCTCTAAGTTGTGTGTTTGATTTATGTCTTGCCACCATTCAATCAGCTTTAACATTCATACGCATGAAAGCTACCTTGTCTGCTGAGGGTATTTTCTTTCATTATCTTTTGATAGCACTCAAACTGTGCAGTTACTATCTTGTTCCTGGTGACTCCCATGTCATGATAGACATTTGTTGGATGCTGCTGCTGGGTTTCATTATGGTCTACACTTGCATTCACCAGAAACTGCAAAACAGAAAGACAGAGAAGAGGTGCACATTAACTGGATTTTTTATATAGGTTTTTTTTTTCAACCAAAAAGACAAAGGGGAAATTAGCACATGTTTCTACAAAAAGAAATAACATGCAGAAGCTACGAGAGACACCTCACGAGGCATGGCGCACAAAGAGGAGAATAAATAAATAAGAAATGCATATGTATATATGCATTTGCATAAGGAATTCTGTCTGCACTCGGAAAGAAAGGCTGCAAGATAAACGAAGCATACCTGAAATATAAATGAGCTCAAATTTGTAAGAAATATTCACAAGTCTGACTTAAGCGGGCTAAGACGTTTGCACAGAAACATGTTTTACATGTTAAAAAAGCAGACGAACGAGGACTGATGTCAGTCAATTTATTCATCTTTGTTTAAGGTTGTTTTGGTTAGTCTCAGACTACAGAGTCATGGATTAAACTGCGTAAACCTGTCGATGTAAAACAAACATGGCATCAAAAACCCCCCAAAAATTGTGTCAAATGTCATGATTTATGATTTATGTATTTTGCTGGACCAACCGGAAAAGAAGAGAGAGGACAGAGAGACAGCAGAGAGGAAAAACAGAGAAACACAAATAGAAGAAAGAGAGACACCACAAAGGAAACACTGCAATCTGATCAAATGCTACTCCATTCGCCACACCTGCACACAAAAAAAACAATCTCTCACGGGGCTCCACAGGGGGTCAAAGATTTACAAGTGCTACATACACAATTGATGAACAAGCAAAACATGTTGAACCTGGATAAACCTAAAGAACATCTCAGTAACTGTGATCATGACGAGTGTACGGGGTGAAAAGTGCTCAGAGAGAGGTGATCATGCCAAGGCGACCCCCTCCCTCCAAAGTCGGAGGCAGGCCAGGACCACCCGGGACCAGGGCAACCACCAGCCATCCCCGAACAAGGACCCCAGCCACCCCACCCCGGAGCAAACCCAGCATCCACCCAGGCGGCAGCAGGGAGAAGGTCCCAGCCAGAGCCCCCCACAGTCAGGGGGAACAGGCCCCAGCGGGCTCAGGCCGGGATATCGCCGACCCCTTGGGGCACCTGCCACCCAGGGCAGGCAGAGCGTCGGCCCAGAGCCCCGAGCGCCCGAAAGCAACCCCCCCACCCCACCCCCACAGGCAGAGGAGCCAACCAGCGCCTACGAGGAGCCAGAGCCCCCAGACCTCCACCCTGCGAAGGCCAGCCCACACCCCAGTGCACCAGACGTCCACCCCGAGGATCAACCCCATACACACCCCACCACCCCTCTCCCCACACACCCATCTCCTCACCCCCTGTTCCCCATCCACTCACAGCCTTCTACTACCCCTCCTCTCCC
>JBAMHV010000013.1:22868273-22879223 GCA_037177535.1 Pseudomugil gertrudae
GTGCTTTACACTGAAACAGTAAAAGCATTACAGATGTAAAGGAGAATAAAAACAGCAAAAATCACAATAAAATCATAGATTAGAGAAAACAACTGAAGCAACTGTTTCAACAAATGTATAAGAGGAGTGAGCTGTGCAGTTTACTGCTGACAGAGTTGTGTGTCCAAAACAAATACTTATCCTGAGCTATTCTCAGCTTTATTTCAGCACAACAGTAAACAACACTTTCCACATCCCAAATGGGAGAGATCACTGTCCAGGAGAGCGCAGTCTGAAGAACTCTTCTCAGATATTAATACTTTACTTACTTTTTGGCCACAAGATGTCAGTCTTTAGTTTTAACACAGACATATCAGCCAGAAAAATATCCATCCCAAATTCCATCCATCCATTTTCTACCGCTTCTCCCTGAACAGAGTCACCGGGGGGGCTGGACCCAATCCCAGCTTACCCACTCTAAATTCATAAAATATATTAGACCACATTTTAGCTAGAGTGAATCTGAAACGTCAGTTTGACTTAGTACTATACTATGGGCTTCAGTACTGGACACGGGTGTTTGTCTCATTATTAAACTGAATATCTAATCAGTATTGTGTTAAAAGATCCCAGCATTCAGAAAATGTTCTGACAAAAAGCTGAAGCTATAGAGGTTGCTAATTCTGAATCTTTCTCTTTTAATATTTTCTGACAAGAGTAAAATTGAATTTTTAAAATTATCACTGGGACAGTGTTGAAAGAGATGGACCAAGGTCTCCCTGTGCTCTTATATTGCCACTCAAAACAGCCTTGGAACATGACAGTGGGGATATACACTCCCTCCCAGCAAATACCAAGAACATGATTAAGCAGGACAAATGGGATGTGTGAGAGAGACACGAATGAACTCTTTCTGCCCTTTGCTTTACCCACCAAAAGCAATTCTACTAGCTGTCCACCATTCATGCATCGCCGCACCTTGACATTTATTCAGATTTTTTTTAACATTTACGGCAGCACATTCTGCTTTCATAAATGTCTTGGGTGTGATTACTTTAAGGCTTCTGCCTGTTTCAGAGTTCGACTTGGGCTGCCTGCAACTCTGAGGACATGATGAGTGATCCTATCTGGCCTCAACATTTAATCTTTTCCTCATGTATGGTACTCTGCCTGTCTAATAAATGAACAGTGGAAGCACAGCTTCTGGTTCTGTGCCCTACTGTCGAAACTGTTTTATACTGCAGGCCATTAGCACTAAATTCTGAACTCTTATTTATGTTGCTTGAAAAACAACTGTACTCAAGCATAGGCTGTTTTTAATAAACAGAAAGCACTTGTCTCTGGATACCATCCCAAACAACAGACAATAGCTTCACAGTATCTAGTTAGCAATGATAATTACACACAACTACCAGAACTCCAAATTTAACAGTCTTTATGAAGTAAAGATCACTTTGTGGAATCCTATACCATATTTTGTGTGTGTTGCATACTTTCTTACCATTTCTTTCTACATCTGAGGCATTTGGTGCCATCAAAGGTTCGCGTACAGTCAGTTCCCCTGAACAATAAACATATGGATCAATGAGTTTGTTTGCTTTGTTTCTTAGATTAAGATTTAAACATTGATATGACATTCATATTTGTATATAAAGGACAACTTTTAAAAGGAAGAAGACCTGAACATCTTGCTGAATTAATAACATGTCTCTACCATAAGAGTTAGAAATTTTACATTGTGAGAAAAATGTGCAGAAGTTTAAGGCATGCCCATTTGAAAGTTAGTTAGTATGTGTTAGTACTGTTAAAAGTTATTTTTCTGATAAAACATAGTCATAATTTGGCTTCTGAAAGGTGTGGACATGACTATGGTTGTTCCCTTTCTAGGACTATGCTCACATTGCAAATCTTAATGCTCAAATCTGATTATTTGTATGGTTGTTTACAATATTATTTACATGCAACCTCCATCACACTTCTGTGTGAACTGTCTATAACACTGACATGTGGAGATGAAGATGTGAGCCTGAGCCGAGCGGCAGCTGAGGGCAGACATCCTGGCGTCTGATCAGAGGCTGCAGAAACTGGCTCTATGGCTGTTGAACATCACTTTTCTTCCAGGGAAGGAGCCTAAGCTGGTGTGTGAGGTTAAGGATTCTGAGGTTTTGGCTAGATATACTTGGACTTGCCTCACCACACCGCTTGAGCTGGGGAACCACCATACTTGAGAAAGGTTGGACCTTCTTCCACTCTGGAGTTGCTCTCTCTCTTGAGAGAGGCACCAAGCACATGTGGGCATACTCATTGCCCCCTGGCTTGATGTATGTATGTTGGGGTTCATCTTGGTGGACAAGAGGGTAATCTCTCTCCGCCTTCAGGTGGGGGTAGGGGCCCTGACCATTGTTTAAGCTTATGCACTGAACAGAAGCTCAAAGTACCCACCATTTCTGGAGTCCTTGGAAAGTGCCCCTCTTTAGCTAAATCTCGTGTCAGACATCCCTTCAACTGCCACCTCCAGCAGAGCTTCAACCATATCCCAAGTGAGTCCAAGTGGATTATGTGCCTCTATTGGTCAGTCTGGCCATCCGAAGCCAATGGAGGTCAATGGTGCCTGTTGTGGTAGTAATGCCAGAACCCGCTGGTGGACACCAGTAGTGAGGGATACCATCGAGCTGAAGAAGGAGTAATACTGGTCTTTGGTACTTCACTGTAATTTTAAGGGCAGCTGATGTGTATCGACAGGCTAAGTGGAATGCGACTTTGGTGGTCATCAAGGCAAACCTGTGCATGAGAGGAATTTGGTCATACCATGGAGAACAATTTCCAGATGGCTTCAAGGAGATTATGGTCTATCATCTGGCAACTGAGAAGGAGAAAGCAGTTTCCATTATTGGTGTGTACAGTGGGGATGGGGTCTAAGGTGGTTAAAAAAAATCCTTGGTGGCAGGGCTTTGAGAGTGGAGGAGATACGCCTGGAGTTTCTTAATGCTCTGAAGGCTTTGAAACTATCCAGGTTGACTCTGCAGCATTGCATGGAAAGCTGGGACATCAGGAGGGACATGGATGTTTGTCCGAACCAATCTACATGTGGTTTGTGGACTTGGAGCAGGTATTCAACCATTTCTCTCAGGGGCTCCTGTGGTGGGTGCTTTGGGAATATGAGGTACCGGCCCCTCTTGTACGATCTGTCCAGGCCCACTACAACCACTGTCGTAGCTTGGCCTGCATTGTCGGCAGTATGTTGAATTCGTTTCCAGTGAGGGTTGAACTCCGCCAAGATTTGACCGCATCCCAGATTCTGTTTATAACTTTTATGGACAGAATTTCTAGGCACAGCCAAAGTTTTGAGGGGATCCAGTTTGGTGACCCCAGGAAGGGGTCTCCTCTCTTTGCAGATGATACTGTTCTGTCGGCTTCATGTGGTTGAGATCTTTAGCTCTCATTTAAGCAATTCACAGCCAAGTGCAATGCGACTAGAATGACGATTAGCACCTCAAAATCTTAAACTATGGTTCTCAGGTTTAGGGAGTCTTGTCCAGGTTATCAATGAGGTCCTGCCCAAGTGGAAGAGTTCAAGTACTCGGCATCACAAACAAGGGAAGGATGGAGCGTGAGATTGACAGGCAGATCGGTGCAGAGCCTAAGTAATGCAGACACTTTGCCGGTCGGTCGTGGTGAAGAAGGAGTTGAATCCGAAGGCAAAGCTCTCGATTTACTGGTCAATCTATGTTCCTATCCTCACCTATGGCCTTGAGCTGTGGGTAGTGACCAAAAGATCCAGATCATGAATGTAAGCCAAAATGAATTTCCTCCACAGGGTGGCCGGGTCTCCCTTAGACTGGGAAGCTTAGCCCTCTTTAGAGGGGGTTAGAGTAGAGCCGTTGCTCCTCCATATTGAGATAAACTAGATAAGGTGGCTCAGGCATCTGGGTCGATTGCCTCCCTGGCGAGGTGATCCGGACACATTCCTGTGGAAGGAGACCAAGGGGAAGACCCAGGACACGTGTGAGGGATTGTATCTCAAGGGTAGCCTGGGAACGCATCCGATGAGCTGGCAAATATGGCTGGGGAGAGAGAAGTCTGGGCTTCCCTCATTGCGCAGCTACCCCCACAATTTGAGCCCAGATAAATTAATGAATAGATGGCTAAATAATAAAATTACTCAAATATGAGTCACATTTGAGCAAAAATGTGTGATTTGAGTCAGTGTCCTAAGTGTGTACAGAGCCTTTGTGATTTGTTAAGCTTTAAATGAAGAATTTTCAGATAGGTTGCAATGTTATTTACTATCAAACAAAAAGTCCTAACTTTGCTTAGACTCATGACACAACTATTACATTTATTTTCTATGTCAGAAAGGCCGTGTAAGTACCAAAGACATATGTAGTCCCCGGGGGGAGTCACATGATATATCCTGCATCTAGATTTTTATTTTTCAAATTTTATTTGTCTCCCTGCACGGAAATGTATGTAAACAAACACTATTTCTAATGCAGCTTGAGTTAGTTTGTTCATTAAAAAATAAACAATATATAGGCAAAATGTTAGTTACTTCTAAAAAGGTAAAAGCATGCATTTAGTTTTACCAGTTAAGATGGTTGTGTGCACAAACTGCGCTGACTCTGTGTAGATCTCTGGGGCTGTGGTAGACTCTACTACTTCTACCCACATGGCAAGAAAAAAAAGAAGGTTAACATTTAATGGTGTTCTTTACTGCTATTAACGGAGAAAAAAAACTAAAGCCCATTGAGAACAAATAACACTCATTCCTTCAACAAGTTTTTATTATAATAACATGTTAGTCTACACACATTTTGTCTTTAAATAAAAGCCAAGAGTCTGAAATTTCTGTTAAAAAGAGTAATAAACGAATAGGTGTGTGTGTGGGGTGTTCATTGATTTTCTGTACTGCTGAAACGGTTTCAGTCCAGCGACTTGCTTGTTATTTTCCCTGACAATTTCAATACCCAAATGACTTCTAAGTCATGCCTCAGTTTAGCATAATCGGGTCTGCTTTGGTCAGTTAAAACTATTTAAATGCTAAATCAAGGTGGAATGTGATTTTATGCTCAGCTGAAAATTCATCAGAAAGTTAATTTTCTGAGTAAGGACTGCTTTGATTATGTTACTGCTGTGAAATGTGTTGAAGTTGTTGTGTGGGAACTATAATCTGCTGTACTGCTGCTGACTGTGGATGGTCACGTCTTGCTGTGAGGAGAAAAAAAATGAGGATTTATTTTTATTTGGCCAAATTAAAAACCTTGTAATTAAAACATAAGCTGAAAAGACTATTCTGAAGCATGACTTGAGGGGTGTAGATGAGAAAAGGATGTCAATGTGAGGACAATTTTTACTTTTCCCCTTTTTAAACTGTGAAAATGTGGGAATATGCCTTTATTTTGGATTTTTACATTTTCATGCAGTTTCAAATGTGGTCTAACAAGGTTGTGTTGACAGCTGAGTTGCATGCTAGCCCTTCCTGTATCAGAGCAAACATTTTGCCAGGCCTACCTGGGTTTTCACATCTCGCCTTGCATGCATCGATGCTCCTGAAGTTGTTGGCATTTCCATAGCAGCCACCGTAATAGAATTGCTGACACTGCTGACTGCTGGTGTCAAAGAAGAAGCGCTTGAAAAGCCCTCGACAGGGACCGGGAGCCTCTGGCAAATGGCATGGGCTCTTGTTAGCTAAAACAAAGATAAACAAAGACAAAGACAAACAGCCATTATTAAAAAAACAACTCTTTCACAGTATTTGATTATCAAGCATGCACAATATGCAGTTACACATTGTCTACGAGGGTTCTCTCCAGATACTCCGGCTTCCTCCCACAGTCCAAAGACATGCACCTTGGGGATAGGCTGATTGGAGACTCTAAATTGTCCACAGGAGTGAATGTGTGTGTGTGTGTCTGGTTGTTTGTCTATGTGTGTTGGCCCTGTGATGGACTGGCGACCTGTCCAGGGTGTACCCCGCCTCCCGCCCGATGTCAGCTGGGATTGGCTCCAGCGTATCCGCGACCCTGTTCAGGAAGAAGCAGTAGAAGATGGATGGATGACTTATGCGTTGACGCTGACTTTAATGACCTCTGTGATGTATGAAAAAATTAGCGTTTTGTTCTTTTTGTTTTTCTTTGTTCTTTTTTTGTGTCTGGGAAGAATTTGGCATTTTCAATGAAAACAATTGAACAAAAATAATTATATTTCAGAAATGGTTCAACAAAAATAAATTGTCTTTAAATTTAAGTAAAACAAAGTTTATGTTATTTACTATTAAAAAATACCCTGAAAATAGTAATCTAAATTTAAATTAAATTAGTATTGAGAAGGTGTCTCAATTTTTGGGTGTTTTAATTGATGAAAATCTTAAATGGAAAGTACACACAGCATTTGTTAAAAAGAAAGTCTGTAAAAACATCACTGTGATGAGCAAAGTCATGTTGAATACTAAGGCGCTGGAGATTCTTTATTGTTCTATTATTTTGCCGTATTTGATGTATTGTTTAGAGGTGTGGGGAAAAAGTTACGCTACTCATTTAGGGCCAATATCCATTTTACAATAAGAATAATGAACAAATCTGCTCCCAAAGAGCACTCAACACACCTGTTTTTCTGTTTTTTGTTGCCACCTGGATTACAAACTTTTTTTTTACTGTAAAGGATGACATAAGCAGACAGAATTGTGATTTTAAGCACCCATTACTTACTCACTTAAATGTGATCTTAAATCTGGTTAAAGTTTTCTTTAGTTTAAATATAAATATAAAGAGTCAATACTCACAATGTATAAAGAAAATTGTATAAATGGTTGAGTTAAGGCAAAATGTATTTGTTAGGTGTTTCTGTTTTGAATATCTGTATAGATAAGGCCATCGGGTTTGATTTTTTAAAATGAGGATGGCGTAAGAGTTAATAAGATTTATTCTTTTTTATCATGGTGTGTAATATGCATTGAAATTTTGTATCGCAACTATTGTAGTTAAGAACTTTTTTCTTGTTTTGGAAAAAATGCATTACCATGGTGTTAAGAATAAAGAAAGAATGAAAGAAAGACGTCTCACCCCGAATAAAAACAAATCTGATCAAACAACATGACATCACAGGAGTAGTTAAGCACTTTTAGACACTAGTGTGAACTCTTGGTTCTGTTAGAATTAAGAAAAAAAAGTTGGAGAATTATGGATTTAGACTGCAGCCACTATCAGACCACAAAATGTGATTTACTAACAAGCCAACAAAACATAATCAGTCAAATGTGGTTGATGCTTATAATTCTGCTGAGGCGTCAGACTTCTCTGCATACACATGCTGCTAGCAGTCCACTCACACACAGCCAAGCATCCAAGGATCTCATGCTTCCAGGGGATATCTTACAGCTGCACACCCGCTCCTTGGTTTATCTTTCAGGCCCCTGAATGGCCATGCTTCACTGAGAAAGGCCACTATGATTAAAATGCTATCGCTGTAACATCTAAATACTTTTTATGAGGTGACTTTGACTTAAAAGCATTGGGCAAACAACTGTGTGGAAAAGGGTAAAGGCTAGCGCTCCCTCTCAGGAGCAATGCAGTGATGAATAATTCAGAAAAATACTATTCTATTAAAGCTGTGAGGGTGGAAGAGGTTATTTGTGTTATCTGTCAGTTTCTTTGCTAATGCCGGTGTGAATCACACTGACCATCATTCCAGGCAGCTTTTGGATGCTCTCCAGAGAGTCTCAATCAGATTTTAGCTTTCAAGACAAGGCTGGAAGATTTTTTAGGGCAAGCCAGGATTATGTATATACAAAAGAAAACAATGGGTTTAATCCTTTCATTCATACATTTTAGTCTGTTTGAAACTGATCTGCTGAAAAGTGACACTGATGGGACGCCAGGATGAAGCAGGATAAACGTTTTCACAGTGTCATATAACACCTAATCCCTTCATTTTTCTTCAGCATTCTTCATCTTTCAAGACGTATTTATTTTAAAACCCTTTATATAGAAAGAAAAAGAACCCATTTATATATAATGCTTCTTTAAAAATATATAAGACAGGCCTAAATAATTTAACTTTGTTAGAACAAATGTAACCACTTGGGGGAGACAGGTCCTACAAAGCACGCTGTAAGGAATCCGAGCTCACCAGGAACATCTTCATCCTCCTCCTGCCATTTAATTTCCAATCATTTTCTTATTTCTATTTTTCTGACTCAAAAAGTGCAAAAAAAAATCTGATGACAGAAGCTGCAGAGCGTTAAAGGCCAGTGTTCACGAGCTGACCCCAGAGGAGAGGAAATATGAGGGTGTTATCTCAGCAGAAAATTTAAATGACAGAAACGGCCTCAATAAATTGGAATGGCTGAATAATTCTCAGAGATTAAATGTGTCTGGGAAAACAGCAGACTACCGGGGCTGCGACTAATGACTACCATTAACAGTTAATTTCATGAGCGATTTGTCTGCCACTTATTTTTTTCACATCAAATAATTGATCTTAAACTCTGTAAAATGCAAAACAATCTGGAAAAAAAGATGAGTGTTCGAAAAGCTTTACAAAATCCCTGAAAATGTTTCCTATTTTTATATTTAAAAAGGTCAGATAAGGCAAACAAAAGTCAGTCTTCATAGCTGACGAACAGCAAAAATGGATTGCTTGAGATTTCTGCAGCGAGCTGTAAATAAAGGCTCCTCAGCCACTTTAATGGGTCCACCTATCCAAAACACAAATATCTCATCAGCCAATCACATGGCAGCAATTCAATGCATTTAGTCATGTACACGTGGTCTGGAGGATTTCTTTAAGCTTGAAACTGAGACACAGTTAGGAAGAAAGGGCATTCAATGAAGACTGATGGCAGATTTTATTCATAAGACTCCCCCTAATGATGCCTTGTCCAGCACCCATCTTGCATCCTGTCTCCTCTCTGAGCTCTCTCTAGTCACTGAAATTCAGACTGATGTCAGGCTAATGTTGTTAGCATGCTACGCTGTGTGTAAAACAAAACTCAGCTGTAAAGAGATGCAGTCTTGTTTCTCGGTCCCGGGACTTTGCTGGAACACAATAACTCAAGTAATGCACATCATTATTATTTTTTAAAAAGTCAGAAACACATTTTTAAACTCATTTAAGAAAATGTACATAAAATAGTTGTTGGTTTAAATGTTTCTGAAACACAACAATCTCTAGAATTTATAGATTAGTGTGATGAAGAGAAAATATCCAGTGAGCAGCAGTTGCTTTGTTGATGTCAGAGGAGAATGGACAGACATGTTGGAGAACACAAACGGCAACAGGAAGTCATATAAGCACTTGTTCTAACTAAAATATGAAGAATATATTCTCTGAACCCACTACATTTTCAACCAGATGGTTTATAGCAGCAGAAGCCCACACCAGGTGCTACACCTGTGAGCTAAGAAAAAGAAACCCAGGCTACAACTCACACAGACTTTGAAACAGCATGAAAACCTAGTTCAGGCTGCTGGTGTAATAGTATGAGGGATATTTTCTGGCACACAATGTGCTGCTTTTTATCAACACGACATAGTTTAACCACCACAGCCTATCTAAGTATTGTTGCTGAGAATGTCCATCCCTTTATAACCACAGTGTAGCATCTTCTGATAGTCACTTTCTTCACCATGACACTGGACTCCACAGTCACCAGATCTGAATTCAACAGAGCAGTTTTGAGATGCGGTGGAGATTCTCACATTACGGAGGTGGTGGAACGGGAAATTCTCATCACGGATATTGTGCAACTAGAGATTATCTTCATGGAAGTGCAGCTGACCAATCAGCAGCAATTGTGTGATGTATCATGTCAATACGGAACAAAATATTTGAGGAATATTTTAGTGTCAGACCAAACCTTTTGCAGCAGCTTCTTTGTGAACTTGAGGTTGTTAAACTTATACATGCTAGGTATCTAATAGTTTGTTGGATATATAAGCTGCTGGTGTGAATATCTATCTGCATCCACATTTATTCACTGCAAGGTAAAAAGCTGCTCTGAACTTAATTTCTAACCCTCAGGCAGCATATGAACAGTTTACAACCAAAGCAGAATATAGTTCAAATTAACTTTATCTTTGATTTTTCCAAATATACGTATGCTGAACGAGTACACACACTGGTGGTGCACATTGTGATAAATTCCCTGTTTCCTGTTGGTAAAACCATCTACGATGAAGAACAAACTATTAACACTGAAAGGCTTTTTATCCCACTCCCATGTCTAAAGTTAGTCTAATCCCTTATCATGATTGTAGGAACATGTTTATAATTTGTCACAAAACCAGAGAAACTTTGCTTGTGCTTTTTGCACACCTAAAGTGTAAAGTTGTAGTTAAACTAAGTGTGAAACAATTATTTAATATTTTTTACAAGAAGTTAAATATAGTTTGGAAAACACTACAAACAAACTATAATATTACAAATTCTGAGTCCCTGAACACTGCATATGCTGTACATTATAAATAAATAAATAAATGTAGCACTTTGTGTTTAAAAATCATGACTGTGGGGTACAAAATCAGCTAGTTGTAGTTGTGACTTGTAATAAACTTGAATTTAGCAGTAAACACCACTGATCCTCGCTCTCAGGTGGTTTCACACCCATCCACATGTTGAACCTTGTTACCCAAACATGTTTGGCCGGGCAAGTGGATCAACTTACAGCTGACAATGACTTCAACAACCCACACAATAGTCAACTAAGTCCAAGGGTGAGTCACACCTGCACAATCCCAGTCATGTGGAAAAACACAACAATAATACCTGTCCCCAAAAAACCCTGCTCAACAGAGTTGCAAAACTTCCAACCTATTGCCCTCACATCAATAATTATGAAATGTTTTGAGCGCCTGATGATTAAATTCCTTCTGCCAATTGTGAGCCATAAATTGTTCCCCTTTCAGTTTGCCTACAAGGCCAAAAGAGGAACGGAGGATGTTGTGGCCTGCCTTCTCCATCTTCTTCTTCAAC
>JBAMHV010000013.1:22961837-22974501 GCA_037177535.1 Pseudomugil gertrudae
GGGTGTAGTAGAAGTGTTCGGGTGTAGTAGAAGTGTTCAGGGTGTAGTAGAAGTGTTCGGGTGTAGTAGAAGTGTTCGGGTGTAGTAGAAGTGTTCAGGGTGTAGTAGAAGTGTTCGGGTGTAGTAGAAGTGTTCTCTGTGACCTGAGGTAACAGGTACGGATACATTTCCAGATCATGTAGATGCATACAGTTTCTGAAAACTTTTCATCACTTTATAGCAAAAACTTTACTCAAAACTGGTTTCTGGTTTCTGAATAACACAAAGCAGAAGGATGCAATACAATAGTTCTGCCTAATCACATGTTAAATAACAAAAAATAAACTACCATCACCAGTTGTTTCAAGCCAGTCTCACCAGTTGTTCTAAATTTGGGCTTTAAAGGCTTATGGGTGCATCCATACATTTAGCTTTTTTTGTATTTCTGTAGAAACAAATATATATCAACACAACAAATGATGAAAGGCTGCTGGTTTAAAATCACCTAAAGATGTAATTTAAACTGGTTCTTTGTTATCTGTTTAGTGTAAATACTGATTATGTCTACACTAGTAAATTCTATAAATTCATTGATGTATCACAAAAGATTACATAGAAAAAAATTCTTTTGGCTTTGTAAAGGTTTTGGACCTGATACAAAAAGAGCTGTCATTGTCTAAAGAAAAATGTTAAAAGACCTTCAGAAATCTAAAAATTCCTGCTGCAGCTTACCTTCAAAGATATAAGCTAATTCTATTAGTGTAACGTGCCTGTACCATGTTACTAGGAGACCAGGAAGTTCTTTGTTGTTGACATGATGAAGGGGCCTTGCTTCAGGTTGTTGCTACAAGAGACAACGTGAGGGACATTTTAGAGTTGTGGATGCCTTCCCATACATTTTATCTACACTTAGAGAAAACAAAAGTATAGAAGAGTTGAGTGGATAAATGTTATTGCACAGTTCTTTGATTCATTTGTTTATTTTCTATACCGCTCCATCCAATTTAGGGGAGGTATGCCAATTCCAGCAATTAGCAGGCGAGGGGCAGGGTACATCCTGGACAGGTCACCAGTCTATCACAGGCTACTTTGATTTATTTTTACTCTTCAAGCTGTAATATATTAGAATTACACATTTTGTGTTGTTTAAAGAAATACCCTGATAATAGTAGTCTGAGATAGAAACTACCCAATGAAGGTTTTCAGCCCCTTTGAATTAAGCAAAGACCATCAGAGCACCATATATAGGCCAGCAGTTTTTCAGGACCAGAAAAACCCAGGGGAATTTCCCTCCAAGCACAAAACAGTCATTGTAAAATGTCCTTCAAGTTTCTCAGAATGCTGGCAATCCATCTTGAAAGCAGTTCATATCTGCTCTGGTGCATCTTTCTAGGCAGGGAGGAAAATCAATGGCTAAGCTAAGTAATGAGTTCATGCTGCCTGCGGCAGCGAGTGAAAGTGGCACTGCCAGCTGTGCATCAAAGGGAGCGAGGGTCTCAAAGTGTAGATCCCAAATCATGTGCTGCAAAACAATTCAGCTTCTCTGGGATGAACCATAATTCACTCCTTAGAGATGACCCTCGTAGCTTCCTTATCAATACAGCTAACCCTCCCTCCTCACAGCTAACGCTGCCGTTTTGGCTCTGAACAAATTAATTTACATTTGCCCTGCAGTTGTAGGAGAGACGTTTCATAACTGCCAGGAGGAACACGTCCTTATTTTAGACCCTCAGCTCTCCGTTTCTGCTGACCTCTCTCATTTGCCTCTAAATCTTTTTTTTTAAATGGATTGTTTCTGTTTTTAAAGGAAAGCTAAAGCAAGGACATTTTGCAGTGAGCTTTGTTGAATTGTGATGTTTTGTTTCCATCATTTCTCTGCTTCAATCAAATCAGTCATTCGTTTTTTGTGCACAACTGTGACTGTCAAAAGCCAGTGCAATCTGTAGCCTGAGGACTGGTGACATCCGCTGAGCAATCAGACACATTTATTTCCAATCTCTGCACTTCATAGTCCTGCATTTCATTCTGCTGCTTGAGTTTTCATTGTTAGAGAAAATACATGTTTTCTTTTCTTGATTTGTTGCTTATTATTTTTTACATAATTTCTGTTTCAGTCATGCATCTGGTCAATGCTGCTCATCATACAAACAAAGCTTTAACACTGCCAAAGACTACAAAGCAGGAATAAACAGAATCCAGAGACTGCATCTCTACATTACCTGGTTAATTTAGCCAGACATTTGCAATCCTGACAGGCGGTACAGCTAAGCTTCATATACACTCAGTAGTTCAACCCAGAGATTTCAAATCTGGATGAGAGCAAGCTCACATCAAAGGGGAGGAGTTTGCAGCATCTGACCAATCACACACCCTGCAGAGCAGCTACATTACCATGGAGAAGCAGATAGTTATTCTTTAAAAATATGAAGAATTTAAGCACATCATCCAGGCCAGAAGCAAAGCTGTTGCTGCAGAGACAGGCAAGAAGGAACGCTGGATGAAAATCATCCGCTCAGTTAATGAATAATTTGTGAGATTATTTAATATAAATCCATAGGGCAATATAAACAGACAGCACCCTGATCACTAAATTTTACTTTTTGATGGCCTACATGTGTTCTCAGATTCTTTCTTTATATTTTCCACTGAGTTATTTTGAGGCTCAGCAGCCCATGTGAGTGTTTTGTGAAGGAATATTAACTTCTCATCTTTCTGTGTTTTCTAGTAGTTCTTCTAGTTTTCTGTTGCTACTCATAGACTTAAAGTGGCTCTACTATGTACTGTATATTACAGGCTAAATGGTCTTTATATGTGTCCACAAGAGCATGAATTCATAATTGAACTAGCAGAAAGAGAATGCAACATCTCTCCTGTGTCTCCACAGCCCATGTCTTCTGTGTCTCCACAGCCCACGTCTTCTGTGTCTCCACAGCCCACGTCTTCTGTGTCTCCACAGCCCACGTCTTCAGTGTCTCCACAGCCCACGTCTTCTGTGTCTCCACAGCCCTCGTCTTCTGTGTCTCCACAGCCCACGTCTCCTGTGTCTCCACAGCCCACGTCTCCTGTGTCTCCACAGCCCACGTCTCCTGTGTCTCCACAGCCTATGTCTCCTGTGTCTTCACTCATTCTGCAGTCCACGTCTCCCGTGGTTCCAGGTCCACGCTCTGCGTCTCCTGTGTCTCCACCTGTTCTACAGTCCATGTCACACGTGGTTCCAGGTCCCTGCTCCACTTCTCCTTCCACGTCTCTCGTGGTTCCACAGCTGCAGCAGCCGCCGACTCCAGTCCCGAGGTCCCGTCCAGAGAACCAGCCCTGCTCCTCTCTATCTATCTCTAACCCTGGTCCGTGCCATCGCCGTTCATGAGTCCTGTTCCTGTTCCCGAGTCCAAGGAGGTCCCGTGGGTGGACGCTCCTCCTGTTCCCGAGTCCAAGGAGGTCCCGTGGATGGACGCTACTCCTGTTCCTGTTCCTGAGTACAACGAGGTCCCGTGGATGGACGCTACTCCTGTTCCTGATCCCTGTCCCTGTCCCCCTGTCCCTTCGGCCTCCGGGCCATCCTCCTGAGTCCGGTACCCTGATCCTGCGGCCTCCGGGCCAGCTGCCTGATCCCATGTTTTTTTTAGACGTCCGGTGGCCGTCTTTTAAGGGGGGGGGGGGAGTCTGTCAGGGTTTGTGTTAGTTTTCCATATTTCCTGTTTTATTTTTGGTTTATTTCCTGTTTTCTTCATGTGTTTAGCTTTCTTGTGTTCCTGTTTATTGGTTTCACCTGGTTTAGTTCATTCATTCCACCTGTGCCTTGTTCTGTGTATTTATACCCCTGGTTTCTGTGTCATAGTTGCGGTTCATTAGTTGTAGTTAGTTCAGGTGGTTCTCTTTCCGTCCGTGTTAAGTTTTCAGTTTCGTTATAATAAACATCCTCACCTACATTGATCTGCCTTCTGCCTCCTACCTGCCTGCCTGCCTGCCTCCATCTCCTCCATTCTTGCTCACCCCGGGGGTATAACGGATAACGACAGTTATAGAAATAGTAGTGTTAGTCTTAATTGTTCTATTAAGTTATATATAATTATGGTATAACAATTATTAGTAGTATTAAAGGGATATTCTACAAAGTATTGACATAATAATATATGGTATGTGATTATTAGAAATGTTATGATATCCTAACATGTTATTGATATAAATAAATTATGATATAGGGATTATATGAAATGCTATGTGGATAGTATGTTATGTTGATAATATTAAACTATAGTAAATATATGTATAATTTTGTCAATGTTATTCTAATAATTATACCATGAAACTGTTTAATGTTTTTGAGCACTGAAAATATGATGGTAACTAACTAAATGGATCTGACTGCTATATATTCATACAGATATATAAAACGTTATAATGATAGAATTATTGACTGCAGCCATACAGAATTTATCCATTCTGGAATGCGCCACTAGGCAGCATACAGTAGTAGCTCTGTGTTAACTGTCGTGATGTCGATATTGTTTCTGGACAGTAAAAAATGCAGGGGACAAAAACAGCTTTTTTCAAAAGTGCAGGGGACATGTCCCCTGTGTCCCCCCCTAAAACTACGGCCCTGCCTAAACCGCACAAGTAGTTGTGGTTGCATGAATCAAAGGTTCTGCAGTTCGGCCATGCGTGAGCTTTATTCTCAGTGTTTCAGGTGCAACCCTAGTGTGGTTAAATGGACTTGGTAACAAGGTGAGAACAAGAAGAAAACATACTTCAAAGAGATAAATGAGAAGGCATTATTTATTCTTCAAATTACCCCCCAAAAAACTATTTTTTTTCTAAGTTCTTCTAAGTTTCTTAATCATATTTGTTGATCTCTTATCCAGAGCCTGTTCTGGTAAAACATAACCATTAGCTGCTGAGTACAAGGTACCATAGTGAGATAACCCAGGGTTAACCCTGAAGTGAACTTCATAAGAGAAAGTCCAGCTTCGTTGGATTGGATTGTATTTGAATATGGATAGTTACAGTTAGTGGATAGTTACATTTAGCCACTTTTAGTGATACTTACAATAAGTGGTGGTAGCGTCTTCTTATTTTTCTTATCTGTTAATTTTTGTAATTTCTTTATTGTAATTTCTTTTTGTTTCAATGTAAAGCACCTTGAGCTGTTCTGTACATGAAAGGTGCTATATAAATAAACTTGCCTTGTCTTGCCTTGCCTTCATGGTACAGGTCTCAGACCTCTAATTTTGTATCAAGCTTTAATATATTCCTTAAAGACACATCAAAATACCTAATCCTAACCGAAAATCCAACCTGCACTGTGAGAGCGCTTCAAGAGAAAAGTCTTGTCTGGATTCTTGTCCTATTACTAGCTGCATTTTCTTCAGTTTTTCTCAAAATAAAAGCAATATTTATACAATATGGTACAACAGCGATTTACATCTGTTTCCATTGAATACTGGTTCTAGCTTGTAATTCTCATACATCCCATTCCATGGACAACACAACACTTTACAAGGAAGCCAGATGTTGTTATTTTAGGGTTTTCCATTTGCTTTTGAGGATTTGCCAAATCATTTTGAAGCCATTTCCCTTTCTAAGTCTTTGTCAAACTCTACGTTTTGTTATTGTTTCAAGCAAGCCATTTTTATTTTAAACATCCTTCTGCAGTCCTGGGTGAAGTTTGAGTTAATGTCAACTAAAGGATACAGTCAAGCATAAATTGGCCATGCTACAGCTTGGCTCAGAGTGTGCACTGAATAAAAAATGCACAGTTTTTTGTTTGTTTTCTACTTTTAGAAATTTGATGTCAATACATTGAAAGATATTTGTTCACCTCACTTGTTAAACTAACTGTCATCATGTTAGTAACACATAAATGAATACATACAAAAAACTGTCCACACAGGCTGTAACTTATAGAAATATGATGAAGGGTTCATCCCTGCATAGTCTGCTGTGACTCTCACTGTCTTCTATCCATATATCTTTCTTGACAGGGCTGGAGTAGGGACGTTCTGGCAGGGGTTCAGATTAAATCTTAACTAACACAGTGGGTTACTTCTTACTTATTTACACTGCTACAGCTGTTGAGAACTCTCAGTGGTTAATGTTTCTCTCCACAAGTGTGCATATTTATGACAAAATCTTATTGTAATAAATGTCCACACTTACACGCATTGTTCCAAACGTAGTTTGTATTTACACTGAGCTACTTAAATAAAGTGGACTTTTTAAAAGAAGTGAGCTATTTCTCCTGCCTCATCCTCACATGGCTTGGTTGTGTATACCCACAATACCATCTGCTGAACCCACAATGCACTATATAGTCCATTTCCTTCATTTGGTCCATTTCAAGCAGACCAAGATTCATCTTTGTAATTGAACCGAGTCCAATTTAAAGTAGACTTTACGAGCAAATGAACTAGAGTTCAAATAACAAAAGGGCTTGTGTGAAAACTTCACACCTCCACATAGAACCACTCCAGCTAAGAAGCAGATCTGCACATCACACCCTAACCTAAGGCTGGGTATCGAACGAAATAGTTCGGTACCACCCGGTATGGAAGTATGACGTGTTTTTCGTACCAGGTTTTGATACCTTAAGGACTAATAAAAGGAACCAGCTCTGATAATGCAGCCGATGATTGGCTGTAATGTCGCACGCAGAGATAATACCTGTGTGGTTACGCCCACTAACAGAGTTGGCATGTATTATGCTGTGAACTGCAGCGTGTGTGTGTTATCAAAGTGGGGAAATGCCTCTAATCAAAGTTGTGGAGTCGCGTTGGCTAACGTTGTCTGTTTGTAACTGGAGATGTTGCTGTTTAGCTTTAGCTTATAGCGTAATCAAAGCTAACAAATGAATGGCTGTGCACTTCGTGCACTATGTAGTGCGTACATGTCATAGTAAATGCACTTAAATATAGTGTGCAAAATAGTGTTAGTGTGCTGATTGAGTAACAGCCAATGACAGTTACTGATATTAACTTCTTTACATGTGGTTACTGGATTAACTCAGTGGCTTCTGATACTGTTCACCATGATGGAAGAAGGACAAGACCAGTCAGTGTGAAATTCTTCATACTGGCTGAAAGAACGACAAGTGTCTAAAGAAAGTTAAGAGCATCAGAGGGAAGTTACAGACTTTATTTGTAAAATGTTATGCCATTTTTTCAGTGGAGGCTTCATGGTGGAGGTAAGTAAGCAGCTATTGCTGACCGGGTGTCTCTCAGCCTAGATAATGATGTTTACCTTTTTAAGTAAGCAATAACGATACAACCATACTATTGTTGATGTTTTGTGCTCCAGTGTAAATTTAGGTAGTTGTCACTCTTTTGCAGCTGCTCTAAAATCTTTTTGTTAAAAAAGATTTTATAAATCTGGTATTAAAAATGTATTGTTAAAATATCGTATTGAAATGAAGGCATCTATATCTGTATCAAATTTTTTTTTATCAATATCCAGCCCTACCCTAACCCTTATAGCAAGAAATGGCTAAGGTGAATAAATGATGGTGATAAGACACCTAATTTTCAGGGTGTGACTGTACAAAATGTCCTAAGAGGGTCTATTTTCTTTCCGGAAGGTTTGATTAATTTGGAAAAAACAGTGTATTCTCATGGGGGCATGAGCCGAAGGCCCATTAATAGGGTTAATATGGACAAATATGGAGACCAAAACGGTGGTAAAAGAACAGCAAAGATCCATTTCTTTAGTTGACACATACTGAAATCCAGTACCATTGAAAGGAGGGTGATCTACATTACATGTTCCCAACATGTTTCTCTGCTAGGTTAAAGTTAATGAATAGGCTATAAGTATATATTGTTCATTTTTAAATTTGGCTATTGCTGAATTTACTTAATAATGCTGGAAGATACTAAACCTGTCCAAATATGATGAAAAACAGGTGCGTAATGAGTGGTCAAAGATTGTGACTGAACGTCAGACTGTTGACGCATTGGGAGTGAACACATGTTGGTCTGGGTGGTCCTGGCCCTCTGAGTGCATTGGCCTTTGCCTTCGGGGGTGTCATTTCCCGGTCCTTGGAGCCCTGGGGCTTGCACTCAGTCTGCCCTTGGCAGCTGGTACCTGGCAGGTTTGCTGTTTACCAATTTTGGCTCACTCTGGCCTGTTTCGCCTGACTGCAGGGGGCTCGGGTTAGGCTGAGTTGGCTCTGGGGTGGGATGACTGGGGTCCGTGCTTGGATCTAGCTGCTGACACCAGGGCCTCCTGGTCCTGTCTCAGACCTTTGTAAAGGCAGGATTGCATTGACATGACCACTCTTCTGCTTTTTACTCTGTGTTTTCTGCATGCTGACATAGTTATTGAGTTATACTACTTACTAACAGTCATCTTTAGTTTTTCTTTGGTGTGTTTCTGATTTTAACTGAAATACATGGTTTCTTTTCAGCTCGTTCAACTCTGGTGCTCCTGACAGTTGTTGACTTTGTCGCCCTGCGGGGAGCCCATGAGATGCCCTTTGTTGGGTATTGGTACAGGTTCTATTGTTTTCTCAACAAGTGAAAAAAAAAAAAGAAAATCCGGTAAAAACAAAGCTGATGCAGAACAAAAACCACCTACAACCTTTCCTCTGTATGCAAATCACAGACCTGACACAGCAGAGAGGGGGTTGGCTCATTTGATCATTCCCAAATAGGTGGGATATGTCTGCAGTTTAACCATGGCTGGTTTGTTTTTGTTTGTTGTCCCTTTTTTAAGTTTTGTGCATATGCAGTTTTCCTCACAGCTTTTCCATCTTCACACTATGGGGATTGAGGTGTGAAATTGGGAATCACTCAAAGTGCTTTGTAATCATCTCCCAAATCAGCTGACCCCATTTTTAATGGGATTTCCAATTCAGCGCGTTTTGTGCCTCTTGGTGCCATCTTGTGTGGTGAACATGTTTGGTCATCGCCCACGAGAGAGAGAGCGAGAGAGAGAGAACAAGAGAAAGATAACAGCCGCAACTCAGAGCTGTCAGTCTTAGTATATCATTTTGCCATCATGCATTTATGCCCATACAACCTTTTAGTCTATATAAATATATAAATATAGACTTGTTTCAGTGAGCTACACAAATATAGAAGAAGACGTGAATAAACACATAGATAATGAATTATCATATTAAACTCATCACTCGTACAAAAACATTTGATGTTGAATCATTATTTTTTATTATTTTCATTATAACCATCATGTTTTCATTTAAACTGGTGGACAAAAAGCTGGTTTTCATTTTGTGTTGGTATATATTTTCAAGTAAACACAAACCTTCCATAAAGCAAAACCTCACTGATACACCTTACAGATGCAAAGTAATCAGAGTATTTCTGCAGATGACAGTACTCAGAGTTGTATTTAACATCTGAGATGTATGGTGTAGAGAGAATTGGTGAGAATCCAGTCCCCTGTGGTGCTCCAGTGCTGCTGACAACCATCTCAGACACACAACCTTTCAGTCTCACAAACTGTGGCTGCTTGTTTGGGGGTCATAAACCCAGGTGGTTGTGGAAATGTCCACCTAGAATTTATGAGTTTCTCAAATAATCCTGTGAATTATTTTTAAAAGCACTTGAGAAATAAAGACCACGATCCTTTAAGTGCTGCCTGATTGGTCCAAATGACTGTGATGACTTCGTTTTCCTACACATGGGTTTGTAATGAAATGGAATCCCTTTTACTGTAATAAATCAAGTAAAAAAAATCACTTCAGGCTGTTACTGCGCTGGTTTGTTTAGCTAAATACGGTCGTGACCGTTGCAGCCACCATAACACTCCTGTCCTTGAATAATGAAATCTTAATCCTAAATGAGATCTAGTAGGGGCGGCTCCTCTTCCTCAGCTCCTCATCATTGACAGACATTTTTTGTTTTTATCAGTAACTCCCTCCACTCTGAATCAAGCTGAGGTCCATTAAGTGGACATCATGCTTAGAACTTAGAAAAGTGTGCACCCAAATATATGGTTGACTGTTTTCATAAAATACAGCCCCCCTCCCCTCTTCTCCCGCATCACCCCGTATCACACCTACACAGACGACCCACTGTGGCTCCAGCTGATGACCCTGCAGCTAAACCAATGGGCATGTTAGATATCACATAGTACCTGTAGGAGGTCCGCTGGAATAAATATCAAGCATGAGCAACACTACCTGTACAATATGATATATATAAATAAGAGTACTTTTGCTACAGCCATAAACTCTTATGCCTTAAACCTTTAAAAACTCTGGAGCCTGAAAGGCAGACTCTTTTCTTATGACTGCAAGCCCATTGCATTGCAAGTGACATAAAGACAACATCTCCTGCACATAGACAATAATGCAAGTAAACATCTGCTGCTGTATATACCGAACCTGAGGACTAAATTTTGCATTTTAAATTATTGATGGTTTGACTGCCTGCATCTATGAAGTCCATGTGCTTATGTTTTATTTAAACAATTTCCAGAAGAAAAAAATAAATGCATGAGCTTGCAGAATCCACATACTTACAGATATTTAACATGCACTGTTGAAGCTACTAACCATTAGTAAGATGAAAACTCATTTCATTGTGGCCTTTGATCTTCTGTTCTCTGCATGTTGTCTCTGCAGAGCCGGATAATGAATCAGCACAACAATACTGAATCATGCATCTCAGCATGGATTCAGCAGCTTTATCTCAGAGCCATGTCTGGACTTATCAGGCTGACAACAAGCTGTGACAGCTGAGTTAAGTTAAGTTAATGCTTTGATTTATTGATTAATTGATTGATTTAGTTTATTTGAACATATGGTCAAATATATAAACAAAAATAGAAATAAAACATAACCAAAGAAGAGAAAGCACAGTTCCAAATGAGTAGAAGGAAGCAAATGCTTATATAAACCCACCCTAGTCATCACAACAATCCTCAGGGATTAAACCATTATCACAATTATTACTGGGCACTACATACTATATATTACTGAGTTTTAGTAATGATTATTCAGTGGATGATCTGTCTGAGAATTTTAATCTTGTCCTTTGAAACCTTCTGAATTCAGTGGCTCCAGTAAAGGTCAGGAGGAGTCTTAGAAAGAGCCCTTCTCCTTGGCTGAATAATTTTATTTTACTCCTTAAAAACATTGCAGGAAGGCTAAGCGTCAGTGGCGTAAATCCAGGCTGGATACTTTTTATCAGTCCTGGAAGGAAAGTCTCACAACATATCAGTCTGCCATGTCAGCTGCAATGTCAGCATTTTATTCCCATCTGATTGATAGTAAATGGCATGATTCTAAGTTGTTGTTTGATACTGTGTCAAAACTCACCCAGATCGATCAAGTGGTTAGCTGTCCAGAACTGACAGCACAAGACTTTCTTTTATTCTTTACTGACAAGGTTAGTGACCTCCGACTGCAAATTCCACAGTCTCTGCAGTTAGATCCGTTATGTGCTGCTGCTCCTTTTAGCAATTGACAAGGATTAAATGATTTTGAGCTTCTGTCATTGTCTTAATTATCTAAGGTGGTTAGTTCATCGCACCTGCCCATTGGATCCCCGCCCTTCTTGGGTCATAAAGGAGCTATGGTCTACACTTGGCCCATATGTTTTATCCACTTTAAATGATTATATCTTCAGGGTTTTTTCAGCGTGTTTTAAATCAGCTGTTGTAAAACCACTGTTAAAGAAGCCTGGATTAGACACTGAAGCACCATCTAACTACAAACCTGTTTCAAATTTAGCTTTTTTTTTGTCAAAAGGGTTTGAGAAAGTGGTGTCAAAGCAGCTGATCCACTATCTGACTGAGAAGAATCTCTTTGAGCCTCTTCAGTTTGCTTTCAGGGCAAATCATTCCACTAAGACTGCACTGACAATGATTTGTTGCTGTATGCTGACTCCGGCGGTGCGTCAGTCCTGTTGTTGTTGGACCTCAGTGCTGCTTTTGATGCGGTTTAGACTTGAAAACCATTTTGGCATCTCTGGCAAGGTGCTGTCATGCTTACAGTCTTTTAGAGGGGTCAACATGTTTTATTTAACAATGTTCTGTCTGAGCCTTGCATGGGTTTCCTCAGGGTTCTGTTCTGGGTCCTCTACTTTTCTCATTGCACCACTTAGTAAAATATTACATTCCTTGGGTGTCATGCAGATGATTTGCAACTATACATGCCTTTAACATATGAACAAAGGTCTGACCTGTCAAAAATTGAGCCGTCAGCTGTCAGGTATTGGCTCTGAAAAGGTCCTTTTCCTGAATTCTGCAACGACTGAAATGATGTTCAATGGACCCCAGAGGCTGCAAAAATTTGTCCGTATTGTTTCTTTGTCTATTGATGACTGTGTTGGTCTTGGCAGAGACAAGATGAAAGCCTTGGTGTCATATTTGATCACTCTGGCTTTGAAAAAGCATATCAAGGAGGTGACTAGAACATCATTCTTTCTTTGGAGGATTGCTAATATCAGGCCAATCCTAAGTGATCAAGATGCTGAAGTCCTTGTCCACATTTTTATAACATCTCATTTGGACTACTGCAATGCTCTTCTGTCAGGATTACACCCCCAAAAAGCTTCCAAATCCTGTAGATGGTGCAAAATTTCTGAAGCTCAGGGTGGAGCCAGGAAATATGAACACATTACCCCGGTTAGCACCTGGAGCTCATCATATATGTTAGCTAGCGATCAGACGTTAGCATCACAACAGTTGGAAGAAACGGTTTAAATCTCCATCGTTTTTCTCTCTG
>JBAMHV010000013.1:23044680-23056741 GCA_037177535.1 Pseudomugil gertrudae
AATGTGGCTGGGGAGAGGGAAGTCTGGGCTTCCCTCCTTAGGCTGCTGCCCCCGCGACCCGACCTTGGATAAGCGGAAAAAAATGGATGGATGGATGGACAATGAATAGGTGTGTTGGTACATGAAATCAGTGAAACTCTGCAGGATTATGGCGAGTGTTGGTTCTCATTGAAGAGGAACAGTCATGAGAAAATAACATAACAAGATGTTAAATTGATTATATTATTAAATCAGGTTTGTAACAACAGCTTAACTATATATGACACTGCACTGTATTTTTAGGGTGTAATTATTTACCAAAAAATATTTTTTATATATTCATTAATAAATCAATCTATTTCCAAAGTAAGTGGCTGAATTGTTCTAATTTTAAAACTGAACTGATAATTCTTCTGTCATGTAAACATTCATTCCCCCCTAAGTTCATTTCTGTTGTTCCGCACATGCTCACAGATGCACAACCTTCTGCTGCCTGTATTTGGTACTTTATATTCCCTTTTCTTCTCAACTGCTGAAATAAGTGAAGTAGCATGCTTGTGTTGAGTTGGTACTTCAAAAGTATAATCAAAATTGAAAAGTAAACTACTTATTAGTATGAAAACAAAAAGCAGGAAGTGGTTTGTTTATTTTCTGTGTTCACGTTCACCCTCTGTCCAATTAAAAACCTTCCCAACCCCCAGATTTAAAGCAGAATAAAGAGAAAGTGAATAAATGTGTTTGCATGTAAACCTCAATTTGGAATTACTGTTTCCGTGTAAACGTATAGATGGATACTTTTATTCTGAATTATTGATTCTGATGTAAAAACCATCATGAAACTGTGACAAATGTGATATAAATCTGTGAACTACAGTTAAACCCAGCTGGTGGTGCATCTTTGTACTGGGTTAGACTAGAAAAATGAGCCACACTTTGGTTCTTGTGTTAGGTAAAATTATAATCAAACCAAATCAAACTTTATTTATAAAGCGCACTTCATGCCACAGGCAACATAAAGTGCTGTACATGATAACATCAATTAAATTACAACACCCAAACAGACAACATAGCAATGAACCCCAAACTACCATCCATGACTTGTTATATCGGAAATGTATTTTGGTAGGATGTACACTGGCTCAGTCATCAGGTGACACAGTGATGTAAAGTTGTGTATCATCAGCAAAGCTGTAAAAATTAATATTGTATCGCCTAATGACATTCCCAAGAGCTAAAAAGATGAGATAGTTCTAAAAGTATTGGGCCTAAGATTGAACCCTGCGGGACCCCACACTGAATTTTATGTGTTTTTGAGGAGCATGCATCTTACAAAAAAAAACCTTAAAAACAGTACCTGAGAGGCCCACCAGACTTTTAAGTCTAAAAATAAATTAAATCTCGTGATCTACTGTATCAAATGTGGCACTAAAATCTAGTAAAACCAGAACAGAAAGTTTATGAGTACAAGTTACATCTGAGGTCATTAACAATCTTTATTCGGGCCGTCTCAGTACTTTGATTTGTGCTAAAAACCTTTTTTTCTCTAAAATACTTTTTTTTTATTCAAAAGCTCATGAATAAATAAATAAAAATGGTTTTTTTTATTATTTTGCTTTAAAGTGATAAATTGAATACAAATCAGTATTTCTCAAGAATGTTTGGGTCTAGGCTACTCTTCTTCAGAAGAGGCCTCATCACTGCCACTTCAAAGGCAGTGGTTAGTTTGTCCGTCCGTCCGTCCATCCATCCATCCATCCATCCATCCATCCATCCATCCATACATACAGTACATACATCCATCCATCCATCATTTTTATTAACTGCTTATCCAATGGCACAAACACCTCATGCCAACTGTCCAGCATGGGGGTGGAAGGCTGATGTTGTGGGCTTGGTTTGCAACCACAGGACCTGGCTACCTCTCAGTCATTGAGTGAACCTTGAACTCCTCTGTGTACCAGCATGTTAGAGCCAGATTTGTGGAAACCAGTCTGATGGCTGAAGTTTGACCAACATCAGGTCATGAAACAGGACGAAGTCCCCAAATACAGCAACATATCTGATGAAACTGTCCAGTCAAACTCCAGACTTTAGCCACATTCAAATGCTGTGATGAACTCTAACAAAGATTTGAATAAGCAAAGTCCCCAAACCTCTGTTTTAAAAAAGGATAATTTCTCATCAATGATGTGGGAGGGTGATGTCACACACAAAACAATCAAGCCATGGCTTCAGAAACTCTTACAAGCCATAAAAACTTGGTTTGTGCTCATTTTTTCATTCACTCAGCCTTTTTACATAGTTTTATGCAACATAACATGCGGCCTTATTTGAGATTGTTTTTACCAAATTTTTTGGACCTGGACTGTTTTATTATCAAATATATTTATTGTAATGTCACAATATATAGAGCCTCAAAATTGAAATGGGGAAATATCATGCCCGTACATGCAGGAATACATGCCTGTATTCCTGAGAAGTTTCTGGATTTCAGCAGAGTTGTTTACATGATCAAAATCAGGAGAGTTTTCTAAGATAAAAAAAATATTGTGACTTACATCATAATGTTTTGGCTGCTGTTGTGATTAATGCCGAGATGTGGAGTTCAGACTGCTGCCTGTGCACATAGTGTGATGATGAATCACACGCTGCTGCGAAAGGGTCAAACTGCAACTTCTAGCATGGCAGCTTTTGTAGGTCACGTCTGGTATGCCTCAGTGCATCACAGTGTAATATTAGTTGTCCAAAGGGGTCTCCTTGTTTTACACGAAACTCCTTGTGGACAGACTGTGGGCGGAGGAAGTTGAGTTTGAATGTCAAGTATCTCCTGTTCGAAGCAAATGCTTCTAGTTGAGTTTAGCGAGCCCCATCATTTCTCCTTACTGCAGTCTTCAGTTTAGCACCATCTGGTCCACAGCTGAAAACTATTAAGACCGGTTGGAACTTCCTCTTTTCTACTCCACCACAGTTTCAAGGCAAGTAAGTGGCTTTTTATCTTTGTTCTGTTGTTGTTTGCTTTTTTATCTCCATAGATGTTTCTCTCTTCTCCTTATAAAGGGTAAGATGTGCTTTTCCTTGATAAAGGATGTCAGGGTGCTGCATTTGATCTAGCGGAGTTGAAGTTGTGGGCTGTGATAAAGCAAGTCTGGATTTTAGATTACACAGCAAAACACCCCGGTAGATTTAACTGAGGAATTCTGGGACAAAATTCGTACACAGATTGCAGCGTTTCATGTGTTGCGCTTAACTGGCAAGCATCCACAGAGGGGGGGTGATAGCAAAGTGAAGAAAACAAAGGATCTGTGTTGATTTTCCTCTCTGAAGCATAATGTTGATACCAGAATGCATGCTTTACTTCTGTCCAGGGTTGAAATCTCAAAAGGCTTTTCAATGCAAAGGGGTCAGATTAGCGAGTTGCTGTGAGGTATTTAGAAAAGCCACATTAACTTTGCTTTGTTTCCTACACTTTAAACCTTTTTAAACATTAATGTTTAATATCTTGAACACTTGGATTCATTTTTAGGTTGTGTTGAGGGCTTGCGCTCACTTCCATAAATATTTTTTCCCAACCTAAATTCCAGATGTTTGAGTCAGTGGAGGTGAATCATCAGACTGAACATGCTTTTTTTTTCCTGTTTAAATGCAATGAACTGAAGTGGGGGCTCATTTTTCCACTCCCTGCCTTAAATGCTTACCAGTACTACACTCGAGAAGCTTTCTGTGGTTTAAATTAGCGTTCAGTCCAGCACAACATTCCTGTTTTGTTTTTAATTAGACCTTATAATGTCAAAGCTTTAACTGTAAATGAGTGCAGTGTTGTTTCTCTGCTACAGAGTGTTATGCTGAAGATTTGCTGAAGCACATCTAACCCACCGCTGCAGCTGGTAAACATCGCAGGAAGACTTGAGGACATTTGTAGTTTGGAGTTAAGTCTGTGTGTGTGTGTGTGGGTGTGTGTGTTTCTGTGTGTCTTTAGGGTCAGCAGTTCTCCCCCAGGGATTTTGTTGAATCACCAGACAGGAAGCTATTAAAGCAAGTCCAACAGGGCAGCTGTCAGTCACAAAGAGACACATACCAGTCAGAATGTTGCAAAGGAACAGAGAGGTAGTCTGGCTTTGTGTGCTGGAGTTTTTTTTTACTGGTTTAGCAAAGTCTTTGTTTTAAGGGCTTATAGTGCTTAACTTTTTAGAGATTACTAAAGGATACCAGCTGCTTTAAGCCTAGATTGAGTTATAGTTCTTTGTTTGTAGCAACAATTTAACTTTTAGCTTTTAACTAATGAACATTCCAGGGCGCTCTCGTTGGAGGCCGGTCTTTTATTTATTCCTCGAGTGAGAGCAAGAACATACGGAGAGACTTTGTTTAGTTATTATGGTCCTCACCTATGGAACAGCATGCTGGATGACCTCAGGACAGCAGGGTTGATAATTTCAAGATAAAGCTTAATACTAATCTTTATAGTAATGCTTTTATAGGATTATTGTTTTACACCCTGACTCTATAGTCTTATTCTATACAATTATTTAACTGTAAGTTAAGTAAAGTTAAGTAAATTTCACCTGTTATGTTTTTTGGGTATTTTTGTTATATTTTATTGTGTAAACGTATTTTATCATATTATTTATTTTTATACTATTTCAGTTTTTAAAATGTTTGTCCAGTATATTAGTTTTCCTGACATGAATGGTGAGGGTTGAGACAGCACTCTGAGACATTGTTTTAGGAGTAGGTGTGTTTTGACACATTTTTCCATTAAATCCAATGTGAAAATGTGTCCAAACTTTAGACTTGTAGTGTATATGTTTTATGTTTTTATTGCACCTTCTATTGTATTTAATGTTTAGTAAAATGTTAAAAAATTACATTTTGATTTGACTAAAAGAATTAAAATCTTTATGGCCTAACGTATCATATTCATACATACCGTTTCTGTGACATTTTGCATCACTTTACAGCAGAAACTTTACACCAAACCTAGTTGTTCACCATGTGATACTGGTCTTCTGCACCCTGGTGAATACCAGAAAGCAGATTACACTATAATAAATTTGACTTATTCCATGATAATAAATAGTAAACATATTGTTATAAATAGTATATATGCAGAAAGAAATCCTAGTTTTCAGATTTAAAAAATGTTATGTCTCTGCCCAGTTCTTCTTATTTTAGGTGTTAAGGGGTAAATACTGGGAATAGTATTGAGTTTTGAGTCAGCCCATATTCATTTATACACTGCACAGCCAGGATTTAACCAGGATATTCAGGAAAAAGGCTTAAGTTTGCATAAAGATTGGACTCTGCAGCTGTAGAAGAAGGTCATGTGGTCTGATGACTCCAGATTAACCCTGTTTCAGAGTGATGGGAGCATCGGAGTAAGATGAGAGACAGTGGGAGTGATGTGGTCATCATGGCTGGTGCAAGTCTGTATTGGGGCAGTCTATGGTCTGGGTTTGTTGCAGTTGGTCAGGTCAAAGTTCAGCAACATTAAATATCCAAAGAATGAGGTCAACTGATACCTGAATATAATCAATGAGCAGGTTATTCCATCTTTACTAATTACACAGCCAAGATTGTGAAAGACTCTATTCTTTCTCTTAGTTGTTCCCTCACTTCCACTTTTTCCTCTCCTGCATTAAGTAAGTAATGTATTTCAACATGAAAACATTAGAAACCATTCAAGTGAAACCATATTTATTTAGCCTGGTCTCATTTTGCTGCAAAATATAAGCAGTAAAGATGAAAGCGATGCGTACACTTGAGCAGAGAGGGCTGGTTGTATGAAACACTGCTGCCAAGTTCTTCCTTTGGCAAACCAAATACTGCAGAGCAGTGTGATGCAGACATCTACAGTCTGTATTTGGAGGGAAATTTAAACACTCATCCATCCTTACCCATCTGCCCTGACCCTACTTCCAGCAGGGACCTGTTTGACTTACATATGAAACACAAGTTGTTTATTTGAAGAGAGAAATGGATTCTTGACAGATGAAGGTATTTCCCAGTCTCCACCCAGAGCTTGTTTCAGCTCAGCTTTTTGCAGCCCTTTCCAGGGCCTCTGGTAAAGTTGGACCTTCTTACGGTAAGGAACCCACAGGCATTGTTTTCAGATGTCCCTCAATTATACAACAGCACATGAAACTCTGCCATAGATGCAGTTCATTCAGAAGTCATGCTTTGTTGGTCAGTTACAGTTTTCTTTCTTCTTTCCATACAGTTTTGTTCAAGCTCCAGTTGCTTTTGGTTTCCCTTGAGAGCAAATTTATGTGATGTAAAAGAGAAAAGTAAAAAAAATCTTTTCAGTCTCTTCACAGACCAACTTTTGTAGTTTTGCAAACAAATTCACAGTTTGATGCAACGAAACCAAGGCCTCATGAAACATTGAGTCAACTTTGACACAAATGCCTGGATTTGACTCACTGTGTTGATACATTTGACACATCAGAAGAGCTCCGTCTGCTGGCTGTGCAGAGGGAGGTCTAGGCTTCCCTCCTTAGGCCATGTTGCCTTGGTAAAAAGAGCCCAGCAGCCAGAGCATCTTTTAGCTTGTTATGATCCTTGACAGGACATGTTAAAATAAAAAATAAAAATATAAAACATTGTTGTTCTGGGTTAAAATTGGAGTTACATAATTGTAGCTCATCATGTGTAATGCCACCAATTTAAGCCCATTTTGCCCTCTGATATGACCTCCCTTGCTGGTTCAAAGGGGCATTGGTAGTAGATCTACCTTGTTTTACACACAGTTAAAAGGAAAGTAGACTTTGGTAGAGGCAGCTCAGTCTTGACACCTTAGCCAATTATTTCTTAGGACTTGTCATTTACATAAATCTTTGAACAGATGAATTCGTGTAAAGACACCCTCATCGGGGGGCAGGTTATCATGAGGTATAACATGTTGGTGTTGCTGTGACTTGAGAATGATTTATTTTTCCATCTGCTAAGAAAGCATAATCACTTGTATTTCTCCTGATAAATGGAAAATTCCAGACATGGGGAAAAAATCATACTTTTTCTAAATTACTCACCTGCAGTTAATATGTTTGCAAAAGCAAAATTGAACAAACCGTTACAGGAAGATATGGGGGTGGGGAGGGGTGGGTGCATATTTTCCCAACAGCAGTAAGAAAGAGTATGGATTGAGGAGCTCCCTGACAGCTATACCCCGTCCTGCATAGTCTGTCCTTTGCAGCCGTGCAGATTGGTGAACGCTCCTGGGGAATTGATGCAAGGGCGGTCAGAGCGGTGTCGCAATGTTGGGACGGTTTTCATTTGCAAGAGAAACGGCTCCATTTTCTGGAAGGTGGCTCAGCGTCACTGTACTGCAACCCAGATGTGTGTCAGATCACATCCAGCATTCACCCCTGCCTCAGAAGATTAAGAAAATAAGGAGAGTAGCAAATATTCCCATTAAATGAATCCAGATGGGGTCAGTGTGAGAAAAGTTGGTTCATAAAAATGTGGAAGTAATTATTAGCAAAGCACACATATTTATCTTTTCTGAGGATTTAACATCAGGAATGTTTGTTATGCATGTTGTCTTCCTGCGTCCGGCTGTAATGACTCGACAGAAGGAATACTTTGTTCTGTTGAAGCGATTAAAGCATCAATGCCACTGAGGAACATGATAAATGATGTTTTTACTTTTTTCTTTGCAACATTGTAAGATCTCCTGTGATAGAAATCAGGACACTGAGTCCTGGTTTATCGGCCCCACAAGGTTGGAGACGCTTTGCACTCAGTGTGATGTGACTGTGGTAAATAAGTACAATGCAGAAGGTTTAATTTGAACAGTTTTTGACAGCTGCTGTAAATCTTGGCTCTTTCTCACAGGGTGGGAACTTTGTTTTTATCTGTTTTTTTTTCTTTAAAAGACTGTTTTTAGACTCTGCTGCCTGTTTGTGAAGGTTGGAGCTGGAAACCATTTTTAACTCCCTTCCCCCTGCTGCTTTTTCAGGTGGAAGATTGGCAGACAGTCAGGAGGGACCTCGCCGACGCACATTTTCCACTATGAACCGCGCCTTTAACAGGAAAAAAGGTAAGCAGATTCAACTAGTTTACAGGATTAGCTTCTGGAAATGAGGTAAGCCTGTTTTAGCGCCATCACGGGACAGACGTCTTCCCTCACAGGTCTTAGACAAGACAGGTGTTGTTCATGTTAGCCTGACACATGAGTGTCAGTGGAATCTGAACATTTGAGAGAGCTTCTTCAGTTTGTTAAGTTTTAGATTTTCTCAAAGCTTAAGTACTTTTAATGTAGCTGATTGTAGAAAACATCAAAAGATCATTAATGAATGCCTTAAGACAGTTTTCTGTCATTAGTGTACCTCTGTATCATTTTCAGTAAGGCCAGTATTTGGCTAAGTATTCTACCTGGGTACAACAATGTCACCTTAAAAGAAAACGTGTTAATGTGCTGAGGAATACACTGACCCTAAGAAGTAATGAGAGGAAAATATAGATTATGGCAACTCATAGTGTAAGACATTCCAAAAATTTCCATCTGCAGAAAGAGATATTTGTGGCTCTGAAAATGAAGGATAGTACTTGTGTAAGAAAACAGTTATGCACTACAATAAATCATTTCAGTCAGAAATGTGGTTTGCTTTACCACGCAGAATCCATGCAAACAAATGTGTAAAAACTCATAGAATAACATACTTTAGAGTAGATATTCTAACATTTAGTAATCGAAGCCTCATGGGATAGGTTAGAGTCTACAAACCATGCAACAGAGCTTAACCCTTTAAGTGCCAAAGGTGCAAAATTACAACAAGCAACATCGCTGAATAAAACATGATGTATCTATAAATGTGGTGCCGAACCTTGTAACTACTATTCACTAGGAGATAGCGGACATGTGTGCCTGTAATCGGAGCAGCATTTGTAGGTGTAGTTCTCTTCAAAGTTTTAGAGTAAATGGAGTTTGTGAAACAACCTCCGGCGCAGAGGCTTTAGCAAGAGCAGAGCAAAAGAGTGTGTTTTCATTTACTCACAATACTGGGAGGTTAGTTTACTGCCGACATCAACTTTTTCAATTCAGAGGAGGGAGACATGCAGTGAAGCAGAATTGATATTAGTAGTGACGGCGAGTTTGTGCATCATAGTCCACAATCAGCACATGATATAGCGGATGCTTTGCCTCAGCGTGGCCGGGGTGGAAGCATTCTGTGAACGCCAAGCAGGGGACATGGTCAAGGTAGCAGGGGGGCTAAAAGCACCGCATATATGGGTGAATGTAGCGGGGATAAAAACAACCACGGTTGTCATGGCAGACATGGGAGAAGCCGCAGAAAAAAAAACACAGCTTATTACGACAAAAACAACGTCATAATATGCTAATTAGATGAATAATTTCACACCCATCACAGACTTTGAGTCATACTGAACAATTTCTCACTGAGAGTATACACTTATCCCAAACTACTTTCAAGTTATAACCTTTTAAAATCATTAATATCAAAATGTTATATTTCCTAGAAAATACTGGCGGGTTAACATTCAGCTTACATGAATGTAATCATAACTGTTTTGCTAATGTGTGTACTACAAACTAGAATTTTTTTCTATACAGCAAAGTTTTGGGTGTTGGTATAGTCAACACACACACACACACACACACACATATATATATATATATATATATATAACACACACATATATATATATATATATATATATATATATATATATATATCTATGGAAGACTAGAAGTAGGCGTATACAGGATAAAATCTTCAATGTTGTCGTGTTTATTAGGAAATGAAAAGCTCATATTGGTTTTCTTCGTACCTGTACAGGTGTCACACTGCACATCTCTGAATGGAATGAGGAAATGAAAAGATTGCATGATGTTTCTAATAAAGCATCCCAAACTTACAAACCACACATCGTTCTCTGCCTTTTTATCATGTTGGACTCATAAGTGGTTTGTGTAACACTCCACAGTCTCGAGGTGACCCTGCCCAAGCGCAGAGGAGGACATATTTGGGACAGCAGTTTGTAAAAACAGCTTGATGTGTTTACCACCATCTGTCCCACTCCCTCTGGTGTGAATCAGCAGACCTGGAGAAGTGCAAGGGAAAATGTCCAAATCCCAGTTGGTGCCTCAGGTTTAATGATATTTGGCTTTGATTCATTTTTTTCTCACTTCTGTTTTAACTTGAACTTTATTGATCTCTTGGGGATGACTCCCTCAAGGAAATTTGGTTTCCAGCAGCTTATGCATAAACAAAGGAAGAATCTTCAATACAAAAGAACAAACAAATACAAAGAATAGGTGCAGAGTCTGCAGCCTTGCTGTGACAGAGTGGATCTTCACTTTTGCAGTGGCTGCGTCCGCTTTCAGAGAATGTAAACACAGATGGTGATCACATTACTGAACTCCCTCCGCAGTATGGAGCCTTTAGCTTGGCCCAATTCTCCTCAGCCCATTTGGGATGTCATGTCATATCCTGGGTTGGTCTTTTGTACACAGTGCTACAAAGCTAGCAGCTAGCTGAGCTAGCAAAGCTAACGGTTCCTCTCGTAAGTAAAAAAATCTGAGAAATTTATCTAAGGAAGTTATGTTAAACTGGAAAGGCAGCCATTTTCACCCACTTTACCATTACTTTCCATTTAAAAAAGGAAAGGCTCAGCAGACATATAGCATAGATTTGCAAAGACATGTGGAAAACATGGCCATAAGGCACAGTGAAAGTTTTCCTCAGCAGCAGGAAAGTAATGACGGTTGCTGTTAAAAGGAGAGCCAGTTATCCATATAGAAAACAAAAAGCGCACAGATAAACATCACAATCTGACCATTTCCTTTTAAACATACATTCACTCACCCATCGGTGTGCTGAAACCTTTTCACTTGGAAAAAGACGTCTGTGTGTCAGACAGTGCTAAATCCCCAGACCTTACCTTCGGCGTCTTTCTAGGCTCCATTTCTGCAACATTTATTGCTGTCAAGCTGTAGCTAAAAGTCACATGAGACGCACACACAGAGAAAAGCAGGAGGGTTTTAATTCAAGGTGTGAATTACTATCTTCAGAACTATCCAGAGACTGTGGTTTGTGCACAGTCTGCACTCACTTGCTGTTTGCATTCTCTCTCAGCTGACCTTCATGTTTCTGTTACAAAGCAGTCTGAATTTTAATAACCAGATTTAACACCTCTCTGCTTGTGCTAAAAACTCTTTAATGATAAAGATAAGAAGATTGGAAACCTTTTGAGTTCCTTGGAAACATTTTTCTCAGCGTAGCATTGATTTGGGTTGCAGATATAGGCTATAGACATCAAATGGTAAGCATGCAACACTTCCTCTGCAGCTGATGTCCTCTCACAGGATTTAAACAAAAGCATCTTTGTAGGTGCTTTCACATCAGAGACAATTCTTTTTACAGTCAGTATTGTTGTTACCAGAAATGTTGCAGCAGCTTGTCTCTGAACAGAATTAGTCAAACTAATGAGTCAACACACAAATAAACCTGTGTGTAAATATCCACCTGCTGGCGTATAGTTCTGATTTTCTGCTCCACTCCTGGCTGCCTTCGCTGCTTTTGGCTCAGAGAGCCGAGGCCGTGTCCAACCGCTGATTTAGCTGTCGCTTTATCTCAGTGTCTCTGTGTTTTGAGGAGTACATCACGTCCAGCAGGTATTGCCAGCAGGGCTTTTGATCATTTTTATCTCCTGTGTTTATTACCGCTGCTCATCGACGTGACTTGCACCGAGGTGTTGGACTTTAATATTTCACAACGTAAGCTGTGAGCTGTGTTCATCGAGCTTTTCATGACTTGACAGCTGATGAGTGTTGAGATTTGTTAGGCTTTCCTGGAAGTGCCAAAAAGTATTAATGATACAGCAGCTAGCCAGAAAAAAATGATAAACAAGTAAAAGAAAGAGTTATTTAATTAGTTTTACCTCCTTAACAAAGTTTAGTGCTATTCTTTTTTGCAGCTAATATTTTTACTTTATCTGCTGATTATTGGCATTTTATATGGAGCAAAAACTGTAGTTTTCATAAGTTTTTAAAGGGGACATTGCATGCACTTTATTCCCAATCTAAAACAGTTCTCTGATATATAAATTAAACGTTAGTGCC
>JBAMHV010000013.1:23067083-23094748 GCA_037177535.1 Pseudomugil gertrudae
TCGGTAAGGAATTCCAATGACTAAGGCTTCTATAGAGGACTGTCTTATTCATTTGATTTGTTTTAGGTTGTGGTAGGGCGAAGCAGCCTTTACTGACCTGTCTAGTTTTATGACTATGCTTTGAGCCCATCTGAGTTAGCATTTCTGCAAAAAAACTAGGCTTACACTCGACAATCGCATTACGAGCAAACATAGCAAGACAGAATCCTATTTTAGCCTCAATAGTTAGCCATGATAAACTATTATGCATCTTCATGACATTGGTTCTAGAAGAACACTGAAGGGCCAATCTTGTGCTTGTTCCTGCTCGTACAATCAGACCTTCAGCCCTGGGAACAAGCTGCAGCGCGCTCTGCTAACACGCCTGCTCTCCTCCTGCTGGCCTTCCTGCTGTCTCCTCCTGCCAAGAACTCAATCTGTGAGGCCACTTGTGGGGGAGGCTTGTTTTCCCAAACCCATACCTCTATTGTTCCAGTCCATTTGATCTTACAGGCCTGTTTGTGACTGAGGCTCCATGGTTACTCTCTTAGATACACTGGTAATAAAGACCAGCTTAGATCACATGCAGGGGAAGCATTTAGCTGATTGTGTAAAGATGTGGAGGCATCGGTCCATCATGTAATGAAAAAGCAGTTAAGTAGACTTTTATCAGTTAATTTATGAACTCATCTGCCTTCACTTTGCCAAAATCAATTTCCCTCAAACCATCTGGTTTAATCATGTTTGTGTCTGAAAGAGGTAAATGTCACCAGTTAGAAAAGCACAACTTGAGACAAAAGTCTGGAGGATATGACCAATTTGCTGCCACATTAGAGGTTGTGAAAACCCAACAGCTCTGTTACACTTGTGCTGAATATTCAAAGCTTCAGTGGCATCTGGTGACCAAATGAAGACACAGCTACCTCCATCAAACATCAAGCACCAACGCTGTTTCAGTCTGATTCAGGAGTTCCAACCCTTCTTTAACAATCTTCTTTAAAAAGGCTCAAACAACTTCTGTTTCTATATAAACAGCATGTTAATAGAGACACTATGCAGAGGCAAATGTCTTGCTTATTACTTATATACAGGGAAAACAGTTCACCTGTGATTATATGAAACTTTGAGATTTTAGCCATAATGACAAATACAACTGAACGACTGAGACCTGAAATGTCGAGAAGCAGTTTGTGGTATTTAAAAGATGAAAATGACCCATGATGCTGTTTGCACTTGCTATCAAAATGACCTAAATGCTTCTATTCCACACGTGCTCCTGATGATTGTTGTGTTTTCCTTGATGGATTCATCAGGATGTTTACTGTGTTTTCACTACTGTAACAGCTGTTTCATTCTGTGGTTTGCCGTTACTCTGGTTTCTTTTCTACCTTTTGCTTTGCTTCCCCCTTATCTTATCTTTTCACCTCCCATTTTTGTCCTCTACCTTGTATTTGCTCTCTGCTGTTTCCCCTGCCCTGTCCACTGGTTGTCTGAGCTAAATTGATGGAAATTGATGGTTCGAGTCCAGGCTGGGGGAGGGTTGTCCAGTGGCCTTTCTGTGTAGAGTTTACATGTTCTCCCCATATGTGTGGGTTCTCTCTCGGTACTCCGGCTTCCTCCCACCCACAAGACATGCATGTTAGGTTAATAGCTGTGGTTAAAATGACTGCTTATCACATGTAAGTCGCTTTGGATAAAAGCATCAGCCAAATGACTTTAAAAAAAGGCTCAAATAAGTTAGTAAGAAAAAATTCAATTTAAGCTTCAATGAGAGCCCAATATCCAAAAGGCTTTTCAACCTTGTTTCGGACAATATAGCACCCAAACCATCATCACACCATCATGATGTTGGAAATACAAGTAAAAAAAAAAAAAAACTACGATCTTTTTCCCAATATTCCACCATTTTGGAACATAATAAACATAGCTTTTTCAGCACAAAGTCATCCAAATCATCCTGAGCTGTCCTCAGAATGCACTTTAACATCCAGGACACACAGGTAATAAAATGCAATAAATGGTGGCATCTGGTCATGTGACAGTGGTGTTGTAACACAAACTCTAAAGCTGTGTTGACGCATGCAGAAAACTGACACAAGCTGTGAAGCATCAGGATCATTTGTTCACCACTCCGGCAGTAATTCTGTACATTCCTGGAGCTGCTGTTGCCCTGCAGCGCCCCAGCCTCCAGCGTCACAGCATTAAACTTTGTCTTCCAAGCTGGAACATTTTGTGACACTTCCGTCCTTACGGCACCACATCACACGCCAACAACTAAATCAACGCACTGGCTGGTTTAAAATGCGCACCATGATGGATTTTAGGAGGACATTACCGCAGGAAGGCAAAGAAGAATAAGAGAAACTGCATTTCATTACTGCTAATTGTGCAAAACCAAAATATCACAGTAAAAAAACTGGTAATGGAAACATCTACATTTTATTAAATATATTAAACGTTTCAATGGGGAGGTCACGTCTCAAGTAAAGATGGTGCTGTTATTGATCTTTTTACAAACAAAGAGAAAAATACCTGTCATATTTGCCAACAAAAATGCAGTTTTACAAGGAATTAGAAATAAAAATGAGGGATAATGTTTTTCTCATGTGGGAGATTAACAGAAATGAGTCTGAGTTTATTTATGAGCTAATAAATCTGCTTTTGTTTCACCGTGATGGTTAAAAACTCTGTTTCAAAGGCAACATGTTTATTTTCTACAATACTTTGATGCATAACATTCTTAAGTTGCCTGAATACAAGTTTGTTTTCTCCGCCTGACAGTTTCAGAGGCACATTAAAAAGTCTGAGGGCCAGAAGATCCCCAAAGTGGAGCTGCAGATCTCCATTTACGGAGTGAAGATACTGGATCCCAAGACAAAAGTGAGTCAGACGGTTTGAGTTATGTTGTCTGATAGAAGAATTAAAGTTGTTGGAATAGACACCATGTAGAATCAAACATAATCTGCATTTGACTCTGTACATAACTAATAAAGTGCTTGTTTTCCAGGAGGTGCAGCATAACTGCCAGTTACACAGGATATCTTTCTGTGCGGATGACAAAACCGATAAGAGGATATTTACTTTCATCTGCAAAGACTCAGAGTCCAACAAACACCTCTGTTACGTGTTTGACAGTGAAAAATGTGTAAGTTTGTCTGAACGCTCACAAATGACTCCACAGGCCGTTGATTCCGTGTTTATTGATGTATTCCGATAAATAGTCTCTTGGTTTGATGCTTCAGGCAGAGGAGATCACTCTAACCATCGGGCAGGCTTTCGACTTGGCGTACAAGAAGTTCTTGGAGTCTGGAGGCAAAGACGTGGAGACCAGGAAACAAATCGGAGGTCTGCAGAAACGAGTACGTCTGAGGTCGCTCACACTCGCTCTGCTTCACGTTGGCTCACATTTAGCTTTTTCCTGGTCATTATTTTAAAGTGGACATCGATGCTGTGCAGAAAAACAGTCAGTGAGGGATACTGATGACAGATGGCTGTGGTGTTACCAGTCTATAGCTGGAGATGGCCATGTCCCACTGTGTTTGTAGAAACTGTCATTAAGCCATTTGTCTGAATTTGACAAGGTGAATGTTGTTACGACCCCCATGTCGTCTAGGGGAAAAAAAGGGGGTCCTAACACAAACGAAGATGACGGAGAGTAAAATTCAACAGTGATTTATTTACAAAGTGAATAAACAAAAAACAATCCGGGTTAAAAAAATATATACTGTGACAACAGTAAAATGCACTATGCCAAATATCCAAACAAACTCAAAATCACTGCATATGCAGGAAAAATACCAAAACAAACTAAAACACAAAACTGAGCAAACTAAGCTCAACTAAGGTAAACAAGTTAAACTAAACAGGCAAGGTTGGCAAACTGGGTCACAATCAGTCCCAGCTGCCACGAATGAAGATAATGCAGTCTTTTTATACTGGAGTGTCCGGAATGGGAGCCAATCCGGGAGTGTCAGGAAGTGATCCCTCCAATCAGGAAGACAATGGTGAGGGCGGAAACTGAGAGGCTCATCCACTCCTGTCGTCCATGGAGGTCTTTATCTGAGAGTTTCCTTAAAACAGCAATAGTCGGGGGCCGTAACAAATGTGTTGGATAAAACACTAAGAAATTATGTTCACAAGTATAAACAAGAATATCTTTGTCCTTTCTCGTGATGGTTCATAAAATAGCTTATTCACAGCAGAGACGACCTCAGCAGGAGTTCAGAGAAGGTTTGCATGAGGTTATGGAGACGTTTGAATGCTCTTATAAGTGAAGGATGGGAGGAGGAGATATCACGTCTCAGGATGTCAAAACATCCCCGATGGTGTCTAAAAAAGAGACACGAATGAAATGAAGAGGGATGGGAGTGAGTTGAGATGGGGTGATGAGGGATGAAGATGATGGAGGATGAAATTTATATTTATTTTAAACCCCAGAGTGTTGTAAAACAGCAGGTCCTGCTCTGATAAACATGATCTTTCCATCAGTGGAGATGTGATGTAACCTTTTAAACATGCAGGTGTTTAATTTGCTTAAACTTCCTAAATTCCATCAAACCATTTTCTTTCTAATTATTTTTTGGTAAATTAAAGCATCAGGTAAAAAGTTTTATCGTGTCATATTTATCTGCTGTTGCACCTCCCGGTCCTTCTACATTTGCTTCATTAAATCAGATTAATATGTGATTTGGTTTTCTGCAGATTCAGGAACTGGAAACGGAAAATTCTGAGCTGAAGAAACAGCTGCAAGACCTGGAAGAGCAGCTGATGATCACACACGTGCCACCAGTAAGAACGAGATGCTCTGAGATCCACTGAAGCCATCCTGGCAGCTTTTAACTGGCCGTGCTTTACCACTTCTACACCACCTGAGCTGCAGACAAACCAAATCCAATATGTTGCAGAGCCACTCGAATGTCCTGAGTCGGCCAGAAGCAGCTGTAAATGTAAAGGTTGACCCAAAGCCTCTGATTGGTCAGCAGGTGTCTGTGTCCACCCAAAGCATCTGATTGGTCAACAGGTGTCTGTGTCGGCCCAAAGCCTCTGATTGGTCAGCAGGTGTCTCTGTCGATCCAAAGCCTCTGATTGGTCAGCGGGTGTCTGTGTTGACCCAAAGCCTCTGATTGGTCAGCAGGTGTTCGTGTCGAGCCTGAAGTAAAGCAGTGGCAAACCTAATTGGTCTGATGAAGAATGTGATTCATGCACCGTCTAATTAGGACACACGCCAGTGGTTTATTTCCTGATGTGATGCAATTACCTTCACCTGTGCTGCTCTGCGGGGCTGAATAACACTTCTCCCCCTTCAGTCACTTTCTTTCTTGCCATCTTTTCTCAGCAGCTGCACATAGACGCAACTAATGAGGCGTACATGCTGCAGAGGCCCTCCTCTCTCTTCTGGTGTCACAGCATCAAGTCTCTCTCCTGTCTGGAAATCTCCTCCGTCACGCTCACCCCTATGAGCTCGCCGGAGTCCAACTTGTCTGCTGGGCTTTTAACTCCTCCGCCTGCCAAACCCGCTCTCCCTCCTCCTAAAGCTACCGAGGGGTGCAGCATCCCACGACCTCGCGTAAACACCCTACGCTTCCCTTCTTCTCATGCTTTGATGCTGTTTCTGGAACTTTTCTGTCCTTCTTCTCTGGCTTTTGCTGCAGAATCACTTTGTAGTTGATGTAAACGTACAGATCTCTGCGGGTGGGTTGAAGGTGTGTATTGGTGTGCAGGCTGGGAGCATCTCCATGAAACTGCAGTCAACAGACATTTTCGACATGGTTCCCTTCTCCCCCGTGACGCCACTGGTTCCGACACCGGCCAGCAACGGCTGCCCACCTCCTCCACCAACCACACTCCCACCGGACATACGTGAGTGAAGGTTTTTCTCTGCAGAAAAGATGTTTTGCAGGATTTAATCAGATTGTTTCCTGTTTAATATTTGCAGGAGGAAATGAAAGTAGTGTGAGTCATGCTGTGTGATGTCTCTCAACTGTCTGTATCTGCAGGGAAAGATTTGTTCGGTGCCGAGCCATTTGATCCGTTCACCTGCGGAGCAGCTGACTTCCCTCCAGATATTCAGTCAAAACTGGATGAGATGCAGGTGAGCATCTGTCTGCGTGTATAATTATATAACCAGGAGTCTGTTCCAGAAAGCAGGTTATGTGACATAACCAGGTAAGTTTGTTGATAACCTCAACTTTTGGTTCCAAAAACAGAGGTAACATTCAGGTTATGTAGGTAACCATAGCAACGTATTCTGCAGGTTAGTTAGCCTCAGAGATGTCACTGAGCATGCGTGTCCATGTGACTACGATCCCATGGACATTGAAGCACAAATCGTCCGAGGGTTTTTTGCCATGATAAGTAACATGAAGTTAGCTTTAGGCTAATATTAGCAGTACGTATTGATGTGTTTATTCCAGTATTTAAAAGAGTGTTTCCGTTTTTCAGAAGAGTTATTAATTGCCTCCACCAAGGAGGTTGTGTTTTTACCAGCGTTGGTTTGTTTGTCTGTCTGTTTGCAACATGACTCAAAAAGTTATGGACGGATTTGATGAAATTTTCAGGAAATGTTCGATCTGGGACATGATCAGGTTATTAAAATTTGGAAGTGATCCGATGGCTTGGCGGAGGTCTGCGCTCTCCAATTGCTTTTTTAGTTTATTTGGCAAAGCGAAACCTCACAAACCGTTGTCAGTTCTCACACAGAACACATTTGGTGTATTGCTCTTAGTTTTTGTGCCACTGGAACATTTGTGTACAATGTGGATAATGCAGAGCATGTGGGGGAAGCATCGGTGTGCAGCGCTGTTTGTACAGGATACCAGGGCTGCACGATACTAAGAAAATTTCCAATATGCGATGACACTATGTATAGTTGCGATTATGATATGTTTTGCGTAAAAAACAATGCAATGTCTTTCAGCTATAGGCGTTGTGCAAACAGACAGCAAAAAGTTAGTATTTGAAAGCCGGCGAGAAAAATATTTCTAATACAGCATTGTTTGTCTGAAAGATGACTCAGGGACTCCTCTGTGCCGTCAGCTGATGTTTAAAATGAAATAAAATATCAAAAAATGTTTGAAATGCTGTTACATGTAAATACAACCAGTGTGATCATTTGCATATATCATTAGCTCATGATTAGTTTGCAGTAAACATCAAGTTCCCATCTAAAAGTTGCAGCTCATCTTGAGTTTGGCAGCACATCTCAGAGAAGTGTGAATGGAGACGGCTTAAACAAGAAACAGCTGGAGGAGCACGTTGCAGCTAAATTAGCTGGCAGCAGCTCGGCTATGCGACTCAGAAATATAGAGAGCACCTTAGAGAGGCAGAGTTCAGATTGGTTGGATAGTTCAGATTCTGAGAGTCTGCATAAATCTGTGTTTGTGAGGGACGGAGCTGAAAACTAGAAGTGGATGCTGGTGATCTTGGTGTCATCGGGCAGCACTGCATGAAACCAGACAGGATTCACCAGAAATCCCTGTCTGTAAACACAGCTCACCCTGAAATCTCCTCATTTTTTCCCACTCACTGACCTTTAACCCACCACTGAATGATCTTATTCGCTTTTATTTGTTTTTATTGAATCTTTTGCTTATTTTTCTTCTCTTATCCGTATCTGGGAGACTTGTTCTGTAATCAGATAAATCAAAATAGGAAATTCTTTCTGGACAGCGTGTCCTGCTGGCTGCAGAGGAGGGGGAGCATCTAGCTTATCAGCCGACAATAAGAATACATTAATAATTATGGAACTATATTCACATTCACACTGGTAAGACTTGAACCCCCTGAAACAGGTTCACTCACTTGGCTGATTGGCACCACCTGGTTTGGTTCATAAGCAGAACAAATTCACAGCATGGAGATGACCTGCTGGAAACATCATTCTAACCTCGATCCAATAAGATCCACATATAACAACACAGTCACAGAACATACTGTATCTGGTTCTCCTCTGGTGGAACTGTATGTTTACATGGTTTCTATAGCTTTCATTGTTGCAGTAAAGCCAGACTAAAAGCTGGTGGGAAGGTTCTGAGATGAGATGATGATGATGATGGAATATACTTTTATTATCTTTGAGCCAGCATCATTCCAACATCAACAAAATTAACAATTTTGACATTTACCACACTGTAAACCATGTAAACATCGACTTCTGTAGCAACACGAGTGTCTTAGCAGGATCTACTGGTTTACTGTCTGTGCTGACGAGCAACCCTGTCCATTAAAACCCAATGTAAAAAGTTAGCTTTAGGCTAATATATAAGTACAGTTGATTTACTGTATTTGTCCAGGAGAAAGCTGCACCTTAACATCCCTTTTTAAAAATATTTCTCCTTATTGAGCTTTCCACACCTGGGGAAGCTGGCCCCATGGCGAGCTTTGGGGCTTGAGCCTTTCTTGGATACTTTAGTCACACTTTCTTTTAACTGTCCTTTTTCTCTTTCAAACATGTGCTTCTGCTTCTTCTGATTTTTTAGATCTTAACATAGTAAGCCTGTCTCCTCAGAGGCCTGTATACGAAGCTGGCTTTCCTCTTATCCGGGTAACTTCAGGCTTTTTTGGACTACGATACTGATTTACACTTTATCGAGGTGTATCCCCGCAGCGACAGATGCTAAACGGCTAACCTGCTCCGGACCAGGTTATGTTTTAGATAAGAGATCAGCGAGTGTAAACGGGCCACCTTCTGACCAATCAGATCTCATGAGAAATGACCCGTCCATTTTTAGAAGATCCTGTTGACGATGGTGTCCCGATAGTGAGAGGAGCGCTTAGGAGAAAGAGTCTTTAGCGACAGATACAATCTGTTGCACTTTCCTGATGACATACAGGACTTGTGATATAGAGGAAAATTCTTACATCCCATCAGTGTCCTCTGGAGACAAAACTCACACAGTGTTACGGCTGACCAGCCAGACATGGAGGTCTGTGTGCAGCTATACTGCTGGTACTGGTTCAGTCCATCCATGTTTGTTGAGCGTGAAGCTGCCAGCAGGAGGCGACATTGCTCTGCACTTCTCCTCATCCTCTCTGATTAACTGCTGAATTTTCTTGTCCTTTTCCTCTTGTAGCGTCAGAGATGGTTTGTACTCTTTCTCTCTCGTTTTTGTGTGTTTGTGCTTTTGTTCTGCATGCTGTACTTCCTGCCCATGCTCTTCTTTAACGGGTGTGAGCAAACACATACAGTTTGAGTCTAAAAAATGTTCATTAAACAAAGCTTTTTTTTTGTAACTTGAATCATCATATCATTAAAATCCTGGTAAAACTGGTATTTCATCAGCTCCTTTCATCTCCGTTGCATGTCGTGATGTTTTCGATCCTGCATGACGACCCAGCATGCTGTTCCCTCCCTCTTAACCTCAACAGTGCACCAATCTCTAGTTTCTATAATGCAGACATCAGTCAAAGATCCAGCTTTAGAGATTCCAGCATGCACAGTGTCTGAACATCAGCTGTCCTCCTGCTTGTCCTTCCAGGAGGGGTTCAAAATGGGACTGACCTTAGAGGGCGCCGTTTTCTCTCTGGACCCGTTGGACAGCCGCTGCTGATGCCGAGAGGATTCCCCCTTTGAGGCAGACTTTTAACTCGTTTGTATGAAGAAGTGCCAAAATCCACTCCATGGTCGAGTCGAGATGTCACACTTTTCATCTTGAGATTTTTATGCATTTGCATTTAGATTGGTTTTCAGTATTTCAAAGTAAACTCAGATCCACGATGGAGAAGAACTATTTTTGTAAAAAAAAGAGAAGAGATTACTTATGAGGAGGAAGTTTTAAGTACCTTTGCTTGCACAGGCAAGATGTAAATAGTTAAGTACGTCCGATGGTACACTCTGTGGCAGAATTTTCATACGTGTACGTGCACATGTTGAATTCTGTAATGTTGACACATTCCTGTTTGTAAGGCGGGGAACAATAAATGGAACCTGTATCATTAACTTTACTTTTACCTCCCTTATCTTTATTTTTACTTCATTAATCCAGACTTTTTACAGACATTTGCCATTTTTTTCTAATCTTTTTTTAAAATTTTGCTTGTTTTTTTATCCCATCTGACACATTTTGAGTTGCCATTTCAGTATTAACCTTCTTTTTCTCCTCATTCTCCATCCATGCACAACGTTTCCATCGTGTCTCAGCTGTTGTTGCATTGACTTTGCTGTTATTAAAGAAACTCCTCCTGGAGAAAAACATCTATTGTTCACGTGTGCCTTTATTTATCTGTTTATTTCAAAACTGTTTAAGTGATAACAGCAGAGATACTTTGGTGGATTTCATGAAATGAGCCACACAGTGACCGGGTTTACACACTGCATATGGTGAGAAAGAGAGCCAGGAGATGGAACTACAACTGGAACTGTTGCTATGGACACAGTGGGTTACACTAAGGTCAACAACATTAACCTAAAATTTAAGCTGTCAATCCATAAAGTACTAAATGTTTTTATTTTGGAGAATACCCAAATAGAATGACGAGGCCGAGAACATCATCTTTAAAGGAGATATATGATGCTTTTAAATCTTTCCTTTTAACATGTAAATCATTCATTTATTGTCTGTATAAAGTAGAACCACAATGCTTTGGTCTGAATTCCTGCTTATTCTCGCTCCACACACACCTTATAACCCTGTTCTGAGGTGCGTCTTCAGAACGATTCGTTTTGGTGCTGTCTCTTTAAATGTGAATGAGGCATGTCATGCCCCGCCCCCTTCCAGGTCACAGGAAGTTCAACTCTGCCCTGTTCAGCCATGTTTGTAGCTTGATAGCAGTGATATGCTAATCTTCATGTAGAGAAACATTTTATTGGTAAGTTTACTATAAATGTCAACGTATTAGAGTCACGTATTTGATTACCTGGAAGTCCACGACCTTATTTGGCGGACCCACAGCAAATACTGTGAAGTAATAGATAAAAAAAAACAACAGAGAAAATAAACACATTGAAAAATATAACCACAAAGAATATAAACATATATGTGCAGCATCAGTGGGGAATACATTTGCATTTCCTGCATACCTAAACACTTAGAAGTCCACAAAAGCATGTATTTAAGAGCTAAAAAAAAGTTCATTTTGCATGGTATGTCCCCTTTTAGGGCTCCAGCGTCCCCGTTCAGGTAAAAAGTGGTAGAAAATGATTGGATGGATGGATCCCCTTTAAGCATTAAGATTTATCTGAAGGAATGGTGTACGTTACTTGAGTTTTATTTATTGTCTGAGAAATACAGATAATAATGCACACTGTACAATCAAGATTTTTGTTGTAAGGGACAGGATGTATTGATATCAGCATTAATATAGCTAGATAAAAATACAAAAATATAATGCTATCGTATTGACAGGAAAAAACTGGGCAGCAAAAATGCTTTTATCAATCCACATGTGGTAATGTTTGTTGTACTTTTGCAGCATGTCTGCCCTTCATTTGATCTAACGTGTAACACGATTTGCCCAAACAGATTTAGAAACATGTTTTTTTAGTCTATAAATGGTAAATCCACAAGATGGCGCAACGTTCCACTCAGATCATCCAGAACATCTGGAGTTCAGAGATGGAACAATTGAGCCATGGTGTCTACACTGCATTTATTTCAGAGGACAGGAGCAACTCACACTAAACATTAAGCCAGGATATTTGGGGCATATTTTCATCTTTGCAAGCTAAAGATAATTCTGGACAAATTGCAGCAATTTATGTCCACTTCAAACAAAACATACACTTTTTATATTTACGATGTGATTCGGTTTCAGCCTGCAAAATCTCCATCTACAAACCTAAACCTGAAACAAGCTGAGACTGTAGGAAATGTGATGAAAACAACAGTTTACAAAGCTATTTTTTTATCCCCAGCTAAACAAAAGCAACACATCAGATGCTGAGACTGAGACTTTTTGCCATTTCATGGAAAACATGAGCACATATACTCATTCAGGTTATAATTTCATCAAACAATCAAAGATAATCAGAAGGAATTTTCATGGGACAAAGTTTCAGGTCAGTATTAGATACTGGTGATGCCTAGGTCTTCAGCCAGCCCTGCATTAAAACCAGACACGACTGTCTGCTGAATGGACTGTCTGTAGACACAGTTCACCCTGAAACAGAGCCAGGTTAAAGCTCTGTCATGCAAAGAAGAAGCCATGTGAACAGAAACCTTCTCTGGACCAAAGCTCGTTTAAAATGGCTTGAGACAAAGTGGAAACCTGTTCTGTGGTCAGATGGATGAACATGTGCACTTTTTTCTGGACATTGTGTCCTGCAGACTGAAGACAAGGAGCAGAGTCTCTCAGATGTAAAGAACAATTTCAGAAAAATGTTCATCAATGTAAAGTGATGAAGATCCAGTCTTCTACTGTATATGATATCATGAAAAGATTCAGAGAATCTGGAGGAATCTTGGACAAGGATAAAGGTGAAACCATGATGCAGGTGATCTTGGGCTCTTCAGAACTGCACTGAAACTGGAAACTTCTGCATAGACTCAGGAAGACTTTCAGAAAGCTGTCTGTATTCACCTGTGTGCACAGTTCACCCTGACTTCCACAATGCAGGTTAAACTACAAAGAAGAGGCCATGTGTATCCAGGAGGCAGAGAGACTTCTTCTCTGGATTAAAGCTTATTAAATATGATCTGACTGGTAAAACTTGTCTGTGGTCAGATGGATGAGCGAGTGAAATTCTCTCTGCATAGCATGGACGGTGTGTGTTAAAAGAAAAGCTGCTAAAGCTAAACATCATCCTGGAACATCAGATGTGTTCAGAATACATGAACTTGTATTTTCCTATAAAACAATAAAATGTCACCATCTGATATGTGGTTTGTGTTCCACTGGGAATAAAATGTGGGGTGATGAGATCTGTTTTATTACCAATTTATAATAAAGTCAAATGTGATCACAGTTGCTTGACGGCAGAATTGTGGCGGAAAATTAAAAATGACTAAAGTAAATTAAAGTTTTAATTATTAACTATTAAAAAAAGGTTTGGTTTGCAGGATGAGCTATTAACCAGAAACTACAGCTGAATTAATTTGACAAGAGTTTAGGGGGATAATCAAGCATTTAGTTTAATTTGTTGCATAGCAAGAAATACAAAGCAAACAGCCACTCAAAGCCATCTTGTTCTATGAAACTGATTATACCAAGGGTTTCAAGAGCATATACGTCCACGATAGTGCGAAGGGAGAACTGACATGCATAAAAAAGGATATTTTGTGCTAGCTGAACATACTGATAATTAAAGAAAAAAATGTCACCAATCACCACACATCATCTCACTCCTTCCTCCGTCCTTGACAAAAAGATCTTTATTTGCATCCCCAAACCTTGTCTGGTACCACGGGACTGGAAGAAGTGCACAAGGATCACAAAACGTACAAAACAGCACCTTGGAATGGAAGATTTACATGTAGTGTCATTGTTTTCTCAGTTCGGTGACGAGGTAGCAACACTGACTTCAACAGACTGTCCCCACGATCAGTCCGGAGTTCAGGAAAACTGGAACAGACATGTGATCAATACCCTGCTAAGCAGCGGCTTCTCATCATTAGCACCATAATTTGTTTTATTTGAAAATACTAATAATCTGAAAATCTGTTTGAAAAAAGAAAGTTAGGAAATACGACGGGATGTTGGAACTGTTCTGGGCTTATAAACAGCAGTTTTTAGTAACATTAAAATCTTTTTGGCAGCGATTTGTGAAATTATTTAAAGATCTTTGGATCTTCACAACCTCTGAAGCTTAAAGTCCAACAAACACCAGACAACAAAGAAATTATTCCGATTTTTTGCCAACTGTTTTTTTTGTTTAAATTTCAAACATTCATACTAACTTACAAATCTTCGATGTCTCGAACTGGGTTGAAAGGCATAATAAATATCTTGCCACTGGGCCAGAATAGTCCTCAGTACTTGTATATACAACGTGGCTGAGCGTGTCAGCTGTCAGTTCAACAGTCTCAGGAATCTCCTTTGCTCCATCCCTGCTGACGACCTTATAGGAAGCACACCGGCCCAATTTCAATGCCGAACTCCTGATTTGGGCCACCAATGTCCACAGGGGCCATGTCCACAATGGGAAGTCTTGCTGTTTTCTGTGTCCTGTACTCAAACACTGTCTTTCCCCAGTTGCCATTTGCTTGCTGTGAAAGAGAGAACAGATGCACCCATTAGAGAGAAACTTGTCTAAACGAGACTTTTTGTCCATTGTTGTCATTTTGTCCCTCAGGTTTTGGACATCTTTGTGGTTGTTATAGCCATATGGGAAGATTTTATGTAAGAAAGTGTTTATCTAGAAGAACATTAGAACTACAATTTCAGTTTTTTATTCAGGACATCGGGACACCAGCAACAGATGAAGAAAAAAAATTAACACCTAAACATGAATATTTTCTTCACTTTTTCACTAAACAAAATTTCCATTTATGAATTTAATTTAAGATTTCATTACAGGATGGTGCTGTTTTTATTAAAAATACACAAAATGAGTTATTTTCTATAAGATACATACTTTACTTCATTAAGCCTTAAATACACTAAAGAATTAACCTGGTTATTTATATTTATATATTTTTGTTTATATATTTATAATGATATATTTATAATATATCGGCTTATATAATTGTTTTTTATGGGCCTTTTTTGTCCTGTAAGATTTGAATCTGGCACTGCAAAAACACCAACAATGCATCAAAATCAATGTGATGACTGACTTGCGTACGCCACAAGACTTATCTTTTTTTTTTTTTTTTTTTAAAATTGGCTTCTAAATATCTATGAGGATGAAATCAGAGGGACTTACTGAGCAGGAGTCCTCCACCACCGCATATCTGAAGCGGCTGTTCCCTTCGGCTTTGAGCTCCAGGTCGTTGGAGCCTTTGAGGATCACAGCTTTTTTCAGATCACCGCTCTTGGCGTCCTTGTAACCTACAGAGTTCTTGCAGTGATAGGTGATGGTCTGTGCAGCCTCTTTGGAGAGCAGGCGAATGAAGGTCATCTGGACTGTGACAGAGTTCGCCGACTGGTCTCTGTTGCCGTATGTGAACTAGAAACAGAAGCGCAGCGTATTCATGTTTTTGGCCACATTTCCTCGCCTACCTTCTTCACACAAGTCATCCAAAAGAAAGCACTCACGTGTGTCCCGCCATTGATGTCAGCTCCAAACCACACGGGTTTGCTCCTGGAGGAGCTCCACCATACTTTACGAGGTATGCTGGATGGGTTGGCAGAGATGCAGGTCTCTCCAGTGTCCATGTTGCAGTGAACCTTGATGGCATCCTCTGCACTGCCTTGGTTTGGATCCACCCAGTACTCGCCTACATATGAAAACCATCAGAATACAGAAGAACTTCCATGTTATTCTGAAATATCTGTGACAGAAACCTGCGTCCCACACTCCTGCAGACACTCACCGCTCTTCTTCATGGGGTAGCACCTCTTCAGGTCATCGCAGGTCCTGGCGGGGTGTTTCCTGCTGCCGTCTGGGCTTTTCATGCTGTCGATCTGGCTGCTGAGAGCCTTCAGGGTGGCCTGCACGCCAGGGTCGATGGGCACTATAGTGGAGGAGTTGCTGTTGGGCAGAGCCTCGTCCTCATTGATATCAGGTGGAGGAGGGGGCCCCGAGTCGTAATCCTGTTGGCCTCCAAACAGATCATCCATTGCCGACATGGGAGGTCCTGGAGGGCCAGGTGGGCCTGGGGGTCCAGGTTCTCCAGGAGGGCCCTGTGGATTTAGTAAAATAGCTACTTTTTTTTTCATGTTAAGTCCAAATTTTGCACAGCTGAGAAAAAGACTTGTTGTTTTTTTCCTGCTTATAAACATCTGTTTAAAAGATGCTCAGCTTTTTAACAACGTTTTCATCCAGCTGTTTGTAGGAAAACTTTATGAGTCCTGCATGCTCATGATCTGGATAATGAGACTGTACCTCGGGTCCAATTTCTCCACTGAGTCCGCGGGTTCCTGGAGGCCCCATTGGTCCCGGCTGACCCATGTATCCTTCCTTTCCAGAAGGCCCAACAGGTCCAGGAGGCCCCTGAATGACATTCCAACAGAAAGTTGTTATCCAATAACCTCTACATTTACAAATCAATCAAAAAGGGTTTTTAAGTAGAACTTAAACATATTTACCCTCGGGCCGCTTGGTCCCACAATTCCGGGCGCTCCTTGCTCACCAGTTGTACCCTTAAAACAAAACAATATTTATTTGTTTGGGTGGCTCAAATGACAGCAAGCATCTAACTTGTAATACTGAAGTATTAGTTTGATTTTTTCATTTTGATTTTACACACAGGCTCAGTTTTAGAGGTTAGGTAAGACAAAAACAATTTCTCTCTTTGTTTATGTATTTCTTAGTTTGTTTTAAATAATAGGTTTTAAAGACCATAGACAAGCCATATGTCAATTTGAGCACTGCTTTTCATTTAATTGGATTTAATTCCAAATTTATGCTGGCCCTGTGATGGACTGGTGAGCTTTGCTCGCCTGCTAGTTACTGGGATAGGCTGCAGCATTTCTGTGACCCTGAATTGGACTCAGCAGTATAGAAAATGAATGAATGTATCAAGAACTACAAAAAACTTGCACTGCTTTTAATTTAGTTTTTTGTGTATTTTAATTTGTTTAATTATTTATATATCTACTTCTTTGTCTATTTATTGAATAAATTATATGAAAAATGATTAAGAACATCTTAAAATAAGTCTAATAAATGCATGAGTACTGATGGCAGTAATCATTCCCTCCATCCTGCCATAAACAAACCTCTATAATATGTGCTTTCAGTGATGAAAGCATAATTTATCATCATAAATCCAAATGTTTTCTCAAAGGCTAACAGCAATGCCAGTTCATATTCTGCATGCTGCAGGAACCTTTTATCTTTTTTTTAATCATAGTTGTCCAGTTAACAATAAGTAACTGTTGTGCACCACAGCTGGTGGTAGGAGAAATAAACTAGACATGTCATCATTTACGGTAACTTACTGGAGGTCCAGGAAGACCCTGAAGACCAGTGAAGCCGCGGTGCCCTTTTTGACCTCTCTCACCATGGTCACCCAGGTCCCCCTTATCTCCTCTTGGTCCTTGGGGTCCCTGAAATTAAAATGATTTATCATCTTAAAACAAGACAGACTTATTTTCTTCTTGTTCTGCACAAACATAAGCAGTTAAGTTCATGATGTTAGTAAGATAAAGACTCACAACAAATCCTCTCTTTCCAGCAGAACCAGGTGGACCTTGAGGTCCTCTTGAGCCCTGCAGATGAGGAGAATTATGAGGACCTCTAGGTCACAGAGGGAAATAAATCCCTAAAATAGGTTTGGATCAGAACAGAATACTGTATATCTAACAAAACTGAAGAAGTAAAAATTCACTCACCGCCTCTCCTTTTCTCCCTGAATCCCCTGTGGCACCAACAGGACCGGGCGGTCCAGGAAGTCCCTGAGGACCAATCAAACCCTCTGGTCCATTATCTCCTCGGTCTCCCTGAAATGTAGCTCCTGTCAGTCATTTGTGACATGAGAAGAAGGACCAAAGAAGTCCAGATTCTTTCATCTCACCCTTTGTCCATAGACACCATCTTTTCCAGGTGGTCCGTCAGAACCTGCAGGACCCTGAAGACCAGATAACATTCATCATTAGAACAGCATCAGAGTTGTGACGCAGCAACAAGTTTAAAACTAGTACTTACATCTGGACCAGGATCCCCACGAGGTCCGTTAGCACCGGGAACACCGACAGGCCCTGAAGGGCCTTTATCTCCAGTTGGTCCTGGAGAGCCCTGTTTTCCTGGAGGACCCTAGATGATAAAAACTGCAGGCTCAGAAACCCCCACAGGCATAAACTACAGCAGAGAAGCTGAGCGTAGACTTTCATGGTACCAACCGCTAGTCCTGGTAGACCCGGCATTCCACGCTCTCCTCTCTGACCGGGAAGACCCACTATGCCTCTCTGTCCCGTAGTTCCAGCTGGGCCGGGAGGTCCATCAGGACCCTGAAACCAGTAAGCACACAGAAAATTTGCATTTGGTTACTTCAAAACCATAATGCAGAAAATTAATCCAGACTACATGGAGCAACATCTAGTTACCGTGGGACCATCCTCGCCAGAGTCCCCTTTGTCTCCTGGGCTCCCTGGTGGTCCTGGAGGTCCACGCTCTCCTTGTCGCCCAGGGGATCCATGATCTCCACGAAGTCCAAGGGGACCTTCTTTTCCTGGAGGTCCTAGGGGTCCAGGTTCTCCAACTGGGCCCTGATGAGAGATGTTGCAAAAGTATAGGGTTTACTTTTCTTTCTTTCCCAGAAGAAGGACTAAATAACTAGTCCTATTTTGTTATTTCAACATTCAACTCCATTCAGCTTTATTTGTAAAGTGCCCAATCACAACAAAGCAATCTCTGGGCAATCTTGATCCAGTCCGTATTCACACCAGCCAGTTCAAACTGTTGTTTTCCCATCAGAGAACAGACTGCAGCTTTACCTGAGGTTCTCAGAGGTTCTGAAGTAGACCTCTTTTTTAGTTATAAGCCCTCACAGACCTTGAGGTCTTCTGGTACTAGCCTTTTATATGTTCCTAAGGTCAGAACTAAAACATACGGTGAGGCCCTTGACTGTGGAACAGCCTGCCGGAGAACCTCAGGGCTGCAGAGAGGGCTGTTTTTAGAAAGAGGCTCAAGACCAGGATTTTATTCAACTTTATTTATCCATCCATCTATTTTCTACCGCTTATTCCCTAAATGGGGTGTGTGTGTGTGTGTGGAGAGGCGGGTTACACCCTGGACAGGCTGCCAGTCCATCACAGAGCCTCAACTTTATTTATTTAGTAATTCATTTATTCCACAGTTACATGCTCCGTCCTTTAGAGTATGCCATTCATGGAATTACAGTACCTTTCCCAGATTTTGTCTGTGGAAAAGCAAAATGCCATTTCATCCAGCTGCTTGGTGAAAATGGGGCTTTAGTTATCCAAAAGCCGAGGCAGCTGGGCAGCTAACATCTCATGACGCCCTTTCTGTACGTTTCATATTACATTTTTGTTGTAATTTATTTGTTTCGTTGCGCTTTCTAAGCAGGTTTTCCTGGCTTTTTGACCCCTCTTTCCTTCCTTCTCATCCCTTCCTAATAGAGGCAGATGAACACCTTTCCTGGTTTTGGCTCTTCCTGTTTTTCCTCCAGTTCCTTGTTCAGCTGGAGGCTTGTTCTCAGGATGGAGAGTTGAAACAAAGAAATGGTGATGCAATTTTCTCAGCTCGGTGAATATTATGAACTGGTTTATGTAAAATTTTCCCTAAATCAGACTAATGTAGATCATCAAAGTTGATCTGACTTAGTTTTAATCCAAATATGATGCTATAAAATACAAAACACATGATGTGCTTTTTAGTTAGAGATGATCTCTTTTTCAAATTTTCCCTGAATACCATCCCATTATGAACTGCAGAAGACATCTTTCTTTAAGTCTAACTGTTTGCTCCTGTAAATTAAGAGTAGGACTTACTGGTGGGCCTGGTGGTCCAACTCTTCCTGCAGAACCAGGGAAACCAGTGGGACCCTGAAAAAACATTGCAAACCTTTTCATCTTTCACATCAGACAACAAACTTTCAGTGAAATAATTTAAAAGTAAGCCAATCAAACTTCTCACCGGTGCACCTTGGGTTCCTCTTCCTCCTTTTGGCCCAGCAACACCAATTGGTCCCTAAAAGCAAGGTCATTTTAATTAATTTCCAAATGAATCATCAACAAGAAAAAAACAAAACAAAAAAAAAACAAAACAAAATTGTTGCATAACTGAAATCATGTAACTTCTTTATTCTGAACTCACTGGAGGTCCGTGAGCACCAGCTAACCCCTGGGGTCCTGGAGACCCAGCATCTCCCTTCTGGCCTTGTTCTCCAGGCTCTCCCTTGACACCAGGTTGGCCATCAGGACCCTGAAAAGCATTGTCAACATAAATTATTTTACCATCTGTTGTCATTATAAGCTACAAACATACAGCATACATCCGGTCAACTCACAGGGGGTCCAGAGAATCCAACAGCACCGATTGGGCCAGGATCGCCTCTCGCTCCCTGAAAAAGTGAAACCTCAGGCTTGATAAACTGTAAATCAACAAAGTCAAAATGATTTTGAAACACCAGTCAAGTCTACAAACCGGCATGCCTCTTGATCCTGAAAGTCCAGCTGGTCCTTTGGGTCCAGGTTCTCCCTGTAAAGTAGTCCCATGTTTACTGGCAGTCCTCAGTAAAGTTCATTCCTTTGTCAGTGCTGCTGTAATAATCCAAACATTTCATTTTTCTAAAGAGAGCTCTTCTACATAATTTCTAAAAAGAAAAAGGGTTACCTTCTCACCACTAGGCCCAGCGGGTCCTAGGGGGCCAACAGAACCGGGGGCTCCCTGTAGGCAACAGAAAAGAAGCAAGTTGGGACTCTTTGCTCATTGTTTATGGTTGATAAGAAAACAGAAACTTCTGTTAGCAAGCTGGTAAAGCTTACTTTGAGCTTATCCATCATCACCAAAGTGTAAGTGAAATGTTTGGGCCTGAGCCAAGAGGAAAAATGTTGAGAGGGAGGGAAAGATGTTTAACTTACTCTTGCACCGTCATTTCCAGGTGTGCCCTCTGATCCCTTTTCACCAATAGCTCCCTGAACAGAGAGACAAAGAAATGTAGAGAAAGACTTCAGAAGCAGAGATCTGACTCATGGTTTACAAGAAACTAACTCATTAACTTACAAAGATTAATAAAAAAACAGTTATGAAGTGTTTAATACTTACTCTGTCACCTTTTGGCCCAGGAGGACCAGAGATGCCTCTTTCTCCTGGCATTCCCTGGAGACCAGGAGGACCCATATCACCCAGAGCACCAGTTGGACCAGGGTTGCCCTGCAAAGACAAACATCACAGTTAATCTGAATCACTCCGAACCTTTTCTGTACTCATATTCCAGGGTAGCTGCTAGTACCTTACCTTTGGTCCATCTGGACCAGGTGCACCAGGTATTCCTTTAGGTCCCTGCAGACCAGTTGGACCCATTTCTCCTCTCTCCCCGGGAATTCCACGCTCCCCCTAAAGAACAGATACCATCAAGTGATCAGAATCACAGTCCACGGCAGATTTAATGAAATGAATCACGCTTAGGTTCACCCACCCTTGGTCCGACTTGACCCACAGGACCCAGTTCTCCAGGAATTCCCTGAAAGAGACACAATTTGATTTCAAATATTGAGTCCAAACAATGTAAAAACCTAGCAAACCATATTTAATCACTTTTGACTCACTTGGTCTCCTGGTTTACCAGATTCTCCTGGAGGGCCTTGATTTCCAGGCAAACCCTACAATGAAAGTGTCAGCATCAGATTTCATCACTTCACAATAATCTTCTAGGACTTGGTGAAATGTTATGAATTAGCCATAACCAGTTCCTGACCTGGAAGCCATTTACACCTGGTGGTCCCTGCTCTCCTCTCTCTCCTGCAACACCCTTTGAAACAGGAAAATCATTTGTGTCAACCAGAAAAGGCTCTCAGTGGTTTTTGTGTTGCAGTAAAATTCATATACTTACAGGTGGACCAGGGGGACCTGCAGGGCCAACCTCTCCATCTTTTCCTGGAGGGCCCTATTGAAAGTCACAAAACTGCCTTTTATGTATCCATAGCTAACTGATGATGTTTGTGGTACATAAGATGACTTCGGATAATATCATGTTTTCATGGTCTCCTCTGTATTTCTAAACAGTACTTACCCTTTGACCTGGCACTCCTGCAGATCCTTGCTCACCTGTCTTTCCTGGGTCACCCTTTGAGAGTAAAACATGTTTAACATTTAGAAACAAAACCAGAAACTGGTCTGACACATAATGCACTGGTTGAAATGAGTCACCAGACTTACATTGAAGCCTTTAGGGCCAGGTGCTCCCATAGTTCCTGCAGGGCCTCTGTTTCCAATAGACCCTGCTGGGCCAGGACGCCCATCTTCCCCTGGAGCCCCCTTCATAAGAAACCAGATTTTGCTTAATCTTTAATGTGCATACCAATAATGATTGGTGCAGGACTTCTGATTGGTTGCAGTTTGCAATTTGCATCACTAGATGTACCAAAATCTTACATATAAAGTATGATGAGACACAGAAACCTACCAGTGGTCCTGGTTTGCCCTCTGCTCCCTGAACACCAGGTGTACCAGTAAGACCCTACAAAAAAGTACTCAAATCATCAGTTTTTGTTTAAAAAAACTACTCAAATGTTCATAACATCTTTAAATGTATCTTGTTTGTTACCCTTGCACCTGGAAGACCAGGCTCTCCTAGACGCCCTGGGTCTCCTAGTGAACCTTTAGGCCCCGGTGGACCAGAAGTGCCACGATCTCCTTGAGCCCCCTTATAAAAAAGAATGCGATGTAACAGTTTGTCCTTAAAACATTAGAATAATCTGAGAAGAATACAGAATTTTGACAGAACAACTTTATCATTACTGCTGTACATTAAACAGGCTGATTTCCAGAGTCAGAAAATAAAAATAAATTCCACCTTTGGTCCTGGCAGACCATCGGCACCAGGGAACCCTCTGTTTCCAGGAGAACCCTGTAAAACACATGTTTTAGATTATAAATACATTCATGTTTCTAACATGTTTGCAGCACAAAGGAGCAACAACTAATCTTTTATTTTACACTTTAGCTCTCCTATAGTTACTGTTAGACAGCAGCAGGAACCACACAGACCCAGACAGCCGACTCATTTTGGCTCACTATGGTTCAGTTATGACACCATCATGTGTACTGCAGGCCAGACGTGACCAGAGATCAGTAACTGGTCTGTTTTGGGTTACAGTAAATACAGATTTTGGCCACATCCAGAGGATGTGTGAAGTGGGCAAAACTTGCTTTGTTATCTGAGCAGAGTAGTTATCCCAGGCAGGTGGATCTTTCTATTGAGACGTGACATCGTTTAGCATGATTCACCCAAGAATTGTAATTTTTCTCTCTTTCTTTTCAGACAGATAAATACTTGTTCTTTTTCCTGTCTGAAGTGATCATGGAGTGGAACCTGGGCCTCATAGAATGACTTATGAATGCATGTCACAGAGGGAGGAGGAGTGCTAACTCACTCTTTCACCAACTGGACCAGGAGGACCAACAGAGCCAGAATCTCCACGTGTTCCTCGCTTTCCTTCTTCACCCTGAGGTCCAATCACGCCCTGGGAGCCTGGGGGACCCTAAGAAAAGAACACATTCAATTCAAAGTCTGTACAATGATTTCCAATTAATAAAACAAAATTCTGAGTTTTATGTATTTATTCATTAAAGTTTTTATTTCAATCTTACAGGCTCTCCTTTGGGTCCAGCCTCTCCTTTGAAACCAGCTACACCAACATCTCCCTTTAACACAGAATGATATTTATTACTGTAAACTGTAGAGTCATCTAGGAGGAACAATTCAGCTCAAACTTATAAAAAGGCATACCAGCTGTCCTTTGATACCAGGCTGACCGGTGCTACCCTGAGGACCTGGTGGACCAGGGGGTCCAAGATTCCCACCCTGACCTTGTGGACCAATATTACCCTGTAAAGAGTGAGTCTGTTTTTTAGACGTTTGTTTATTTGTTTAATTAAAAGAGATTATGCGTGAATTAAATAGCTGTGTACAAACCACAGGTCCTTTGGCACCTCGGCCTCCATCCGTACCCATGGGTCCCTTTAAAAAGAAATAATCTCAAGTTATCTATGTTAATAACATTACTGAGTTGTAAATGTGCTTTATGTGACATGTAAATAAAAGTATAATAAAATATTAACCCTGATGCCAACTGGTCCAGATCTACCCTGATGACCGGTCTCTCCTCTCTGCCCTTGTGGGCCTTCTGGGCCTCGAACGCCTGTGGGGCCAGGTTGTCCCTGTGGAAGTTAATCACCAAGTACATTAATTACCAAGAAATGCTATATATTTAACGTAGACAGCACTATAAACATCCACACTGATCATCACTGAGATATCGTGGTATAAAAACAATTTCTCTCTGTGAGATATGCTTTCTACTTACCTTCATGCCTGGAGTTCCTGGATATCCAGGTGCACCACTGAGACCCAAGGGCCCCTGTTAACCAAAACCAAAGACAAGACATGATTAATGTAAAATTATAACCCTAAGATGTGCAATAAAGAAAATGGGAAAATGCAGTGGTGGAGCAGATTATGGCGACCACGCCAGCTCTATAATTGTGTCTCTGTTTGCTGGTCAAGCAATTCTGAAATAGTCTTATGAAAACCCATCAGAAGAACACGTCTCCATCAACTGGTTTAAAGCGAATAAACTAAGCTGAATGACATAATACAATAGTTGTATGTAATAGTGTAATAGTTGTATTATGTCATGCATAATACAGTAGTTGACCTAATGAAAACTATCATAGAGAGGAAAACACAATTGCAGTGACATCATAAGCAAAATATGAAAAGCCCTTTTTCATAAAGGAGCTTTCAAGTGGAAGTCCCGCTAGAACACAGTTTTCTTAAGAAAAGGCTTATTTTTAAAAAGTGTATGGTTGCCTTGAGAAAATTGTGCGTATTTCTCAAGATATTGAAAAAATTATCACATAAAAACAACTTTGTGATTATTTATGAGGTTATGAAAGTTTCTTATTTACATTTTTCTTCAGAAATGAGTGAATTATTTCACTGTAATAAAACAAAGAGGTCTTTCTTTGTTCTTGTTTTGTTTTTGAGGCAAACAGAATACAACAAAATGTGCCTATAATATTAGACATAATGCATTTCTGATTTCTCTAGTCAACAAGCTGGTAGACTAACCAGTTTTATCAATTACCAATGAAATGAGATAATAACTGTACTTTTTTTTTTAGCTCTCCTTGATCTTCTTATGATTGCAACGAAAGTTCAACTTCAACACTCCAACAATTTAAACGGTTAATGATTGGTAGCCTAAGTCTGTTCCACTCAAATCCATCTTAACGTTAGTGTTTATGTTTAAAAATACAATGGTGTCTTACCATTGGGCCAGGTTTCCCAAGATTTCCAGGAGGACCACGCTTGCCCTAACAAACAAAAACTAGTCACTACATAGCAGACATAGTAGGGTTTGTATTTACTTCTACAAATTACACATCTGGCAATAAAATACTGTTATGTGTAAAATTCAACCATTATTTCCACATTTTGGTCAACTGTTAGGCTATGATTTACATAAAAATTCATACTGTCTCATTCATACGGTTCATACGGTTCTTGTGTTATTACTTAATGTTAGGCTATGATGTCATGCTTACTGCTATACCGCCAGGTCCAGGGCGCCCCCTTTCCCCAGGCATCCCAGCAGGACCCTGTTGACCAAAGACAAATTCAGAAAATTTCAGATCACAGGTTCATGTTATGCCAGTCAAGATAAAACCAATGAGCAAAATAAGACCAAAGTCTGTTACTGATTTAAGATAAAATAGGTAACTTACCATAGGTCCAGGTCCTCCCATTGGACCAGGGGGACCTGTAGCACCCTAAAAAACACAGAAAGCTAATCTTTTTACACAATTATTATGTACGTCTTCACTAGGTCAGTTATGAACAAATCAAACAAACCACCAGACCAGCAAAACTGGTACAGTAAGTGTATAATGGTTTCACATTTTTCTGTACCTTGGATCCAACTGTTCCAGTTTCACCTTTTTGGCCAAGTGGTCCAGAATGACCCTGTTCACATGAGAAGAGAAAACAAACTCAGCTATCTGTTTCACTGTGTAGACACTGTTGAATTAGCATTTAGAGGAGAAACAATGATCACAGCAAATCAATTTTAGACCATTTCCTTTACTGTTTTCTACTCACTCTGTGACCCTTCAGACCTGGAGGCCCAGGCGTACCAGGAAATCCTCTAGAGCCCTACATTATGTGGCATGGAAAAGCATAATTAGTCATTACTCTTGGATTTCCATAATAAATAACAGGAGATTTAGTCTCTGTGAGGTATGGAGTTAGAACAGCTTACTGGTGATCCGGGGAATCCAACTTCTCCAGTATTTCCTGCCCTGCCTGGTTCACCCTGAAGAAGGAGGAAGCATCTATACATTATTAACTTAACATTAAATAGTTGTTGTCAAAGTGCTTACAGATCACTCTGAATGAAAGTAACCAGAAATATCTAACTGTGAAATTTATGATGCTATTCAAGGCTGTAGCTTTGGCTGAATATGGAGGACCATGTGGCACAAATGCTAAATTTAAAGCTGCATTAATTTAGCCGCTGAAGTCCAAACTCATACTAATATCACATTTCAATGGACCAAATTCCAGTTGCAATTCAGAAATGTATTGCTTTTTATGTTTCCAAATCAAAGAAGCTACTAAAATGTAGCTTCTAGCAACACGATCACTAAAAAAGGTTGGACAGAACAATGTCAAAAGCTGGTTTGAAGAGACAAATGATAAATTGTTTATTACTGTAGATATTTAAAAAAATCTTTTTTTCTTTGTCGAGGCAGCCATGTTGGATTTTGAGATTTGGTCAAGTATGGTTGTTCTGACTTTGCAAGTGAAATATATTCCAGGAGATGTTCTGATAGATTTTTCTTACTGAGAACATGGATTTAATGGTTTATTCATTCAAATGAAAAGCACAAATGTTTCTCACTCTAAAGCTATAGGCCTACCTAATGACAAAGAAACTGCTGACTCATAACCTGCTAAATCAAGCTAGTTATGTGTTTGGCTTACAATAAACATACCACCTTGCTCATTGATAAAGGTCACTCCTGACTATGTGAGTGATAGATTTAATACAAAATAAACCCATAGAAGTTAGAAAAAATAGATTTTTTTTTTTTGTTTTTGGTCAATAGCAGCCATGTTGGTTTTTGAGATACTTCAAGTATGGTTCCTTTGACGTTCCAAATCAAAACCACAACAGGGATTTTCCAGCACAATAATTCAACTGATAACATGAACATTTGGTTTCTGAATCCAAATGAAAGCACTTTTGTTCACTCTAATGTTGTACATAAAGACAAAAAACGGATGACTCACATCTTCACCTGCCTTCCCTGGAGGGCCCTCTGATCCCCTTGGCCCCGGTGGACCCTTACAAAGGCAGTCACGATTAAAAACATTTCACATTTACATTCACAAACATTTACAATCATAATGGAATCAAAATAATATTCTTGTGTAATGTAAGTATTTTTCTGTATGAAGAATGCACCCCACTTAATATACTGTATAATAAATGATATTCCTAATGACGTGCAGAACCACAAAATGTGTACAGGTAATTTGGCCAACAGAAAATTACAATAGAATGTTATACCATCTGTCCAGGATCACCAACATCTCCAGGAGTTCCTTGTGGTCCTGCTTGACCCTTTAAAGGATAGTAATAATATAAATAAATAAATATAGAGAGTGAGGAAGAAAGAATATAAGATCATGTAAATACAAACACCTTAAAAATGTTTTGAACTTACAGGTGATCCATTTGGCCCTGGAGGTCCTCTTGCTCCAGCCTCTCCCTACAAAAGACAATGTGCCATATCAAATAATGAGTTGTTCAGATAAAGTACTTCAAATCTATCCAAATTGATTAGACAAAGTCAAGTATAGACAGACAGACAGACAGAGACAGATAGACAGATAGACAGATAGATAGATAGATAGATAGATAGATAGATAGATAGATAGATAGATAGATAGATA
>JBAMHV010000013.1:23094783-23112049 GCA_037177535.1 Pseudomugil gertrudae
TAGATAGATAGATAGATAGATAGATAGATAGATAGATAGATAGATAGATAGATAGATAGATAGATAGATAGATATCCAGATAATGTTTTTTTAATACTGGGAAACATGCATAAGCATCATTACTATGTAGTCTACTGAGTCTAAAAGTTGGAGAAAAAAAACAACAAAAGATATTTATTGTTAAATCACAATATCTTTTTTCCAGTTTTGTTCATGGAAATAAATAAGAGAATGTGCTATTACCCAATTGCTGTTATTTACATGAACAAATAAAGGTTTAAATATGCATTGTAATAAATTAATGAATGGGATGTTCTCTTACATATATAGTTAAATAAAGTAAAACAAAACTTCTAAAATAGTGAATAACTGAGTAAATGCTATATTATATATTTATTTTGTGCTGAAGAGGTTGCAGCACTAAAATAACCAAATAATTGTGCCTTCACAGAGAACAAAATTTAGACTGAATCTGAAAAAGAAATTGTGCACAGCTGGTTTAGATATCTTTTAATGCTCATTGTAACATCCTGCAGATGGTTTCGTGTAGGCAACTTCATTTCTTGTAACGTTGGTTAAGGAACAGTGCTCACTTTGGATGTGAAAAACAGGCTGCAGCTGAGCCTACAGAGCATGCGCAAAAGAGATTCTGGCCAGGCGAGTCATGTGACTTCTGGAGGGCTCAAATATCACAGAGGTTCGTCCCTGTAAGTGGAAATTCTGCCACTTTCAAACTCTGCTGAAGGAGACTGTGTAAAAGACTTATATTCTAATGCCGAGAAGACTTCTGTCCTAAAATAAATGAGGAGAATAAAATATTTAAACACAAATGCGCGTCACGTGACGAGTGAGGAAGTCTGGCACAGTTCAGGCTCAGACTTGTAACAAAGACAGAATAGAATGAGTAGTTGCTGTTAGCTGCTGAACGCTTTCAGGTATCCGGAAAGCTCCCAGTTAGATGTGGGGGAAATGGAGGAGTATAAAGAGCTGAGCGACTTCGACAAGGGCCAGGTTGTCATTGCCATAGAGATCGGGAAAAGCGTCTCCGAAACGGCGCAGATGGTGGGCTGCACCCGGGCGGCGGTGGTGAACACCCACCGGCAGTGGCACGAGGAGGGGCAGCGGCTCCGCGCGGGGCGCCCCGGAGTCGTAGACCCGCAAGTACTCACGGACCAATTAGAAAACGAGGAGGAGGAGGAATCCCCCACTGAAGAAGGAGGTGCTGCTGTTTCTGAACAAGTGAAATCTACAGAATCTACCGTGAAAGAAGAGCATGTGGAGGGAGAGTGATGTCCCAGAGAGCTCTGGATCAGGATGTCCTGACTGGTTCCTGTCCCTCACATCAGCAGCATCAGTGCCTCCAACACATCACAGACCCACAGGAACAGCTGCTGGTGTCTTTGTGGGTGGGATGACCAGCCCCAAACACTTATGCTAGTGCCTCATTTGTATCCAAACTTCAGCCGCAGCCAGGTGAAGAACCTGTAACAGTGCTGAGATGTGATCCTCTCATGGAGATGCCTCTGTGTTTGGTATAAACACTAAAAGGATTGCTGTGACTCTTCAGAGATTTATCTGTAATAATAAGATTGAATTGTGCCAGTTTGAAGAGACTTGACTGCTTTTTTTTGTGCTTTTATCACAAAAGTCTGGTTTTTATATGTAGATAATAAATATAAAAGCAGATGTTTCTGGAAAAACTTGATTTTGGAAAATATTGTCAAATAAAACTGCAACTGTCTGACTTTATATTTGAGTACAAAAATATGTATTAGTCCCGAATGCCTGAAGGAAGCTTCCTCTGCAAGTATGTTTCATCCAGATTGCAAACACAAGCTGTAAGATGAAAAGATGGACGCCGTTGTGATGACCTGTTGGTCTCTGGAAAGCAAAAATGAAGCTTGGTGGGAAGTTCTGCACCGTTGCCATCTTAACAGCATCATGCGGGCTATTGCTCTGGAAAATGCAAAGAGGTGGAGCTAAGATGGTAATAGTAAATGGTCTTGTACTTGTATAGCGCTTTTCTACACATTGGTGCACTCAAAGCGCTTTAACACTATTCGACACATTCACCCATACGCTCTCACAAACACTCACACATTCACACACCGGTGACGCAGCACTGGGAACAACTGGGGGTTCAGTGTCTTGCTCAAGGACACTTCGACATGTGGACGCCAGAGCCGGGATTTTAGCATGGAGTGGAGTGGATGATTTATCTAAACTTATCATAATGGGTAACTTGACCAATAAACATAAAATGTTTTTTAACCGAGCAGAAAAGCTGCTATTAGGAGGTTTGCTGTTTTGGAGTCCCTAGTGGATGAGAGATGAACTATACTATACAGTCATTTGGCAGATGCTTTTTATCCAAAGTGACTTACATGTTATCTAAACCATTTTAACCATAGCTATTATAACATGCATGTCTTGTGGAGAGAACCCACGCATACATGCATACTCCACACAGAAAGGTCACTGGACAACCCTCCCCAGTCTGGGCTCAAACCAGCAACCTTCCTGCTGTGAGGCCACAGCGCTAACCACTTCTCCACCATGCTGCCCATACTGAACTGCAGCTTTTTCTTTCCCGTTTCTGCAGAGGCTTTACTTTTACAGAAGTTACTGCTTGATAGCAACACTGACAGCATAACGAAGTCATTGTGCTTTTTCAGTTGAAACAAAATGTATAGAAATAAAAACAAACTGCACAGGAAACAAAAATGAGCATCCGCAGTGAACACATGTGGAGAAAACAGATTGAGGACCTTTATTTGCTTATTTAAATACTTTTTAATACACAAAGAAGCAGCTTAACACAACTAATCTTAGCTGCTGCCGACATCCATGTGTGCAAACGTGCGCTTCGCAAGGCAGCTAAATGTGTCGCTCATGTTCCAGAAAAGATGCAGGAATCCGACTGCCATGAAACTCGGCCGAAGATGCATAAAGATGTTTTCAAATATAAAATGTTCAATCGTTTTATTTATTTTTATGTGACTGAATAATCAGACATATGTTGCTGGAGCTACGTGTGTCATCCTGGCGTTTGGTACGTTTATGCTCCCATACGGAAGGTCAATTAGCTCCTAGCAAAACCTGCTAGTTATGTTTTCTTGTTTTAGCGTGAACAGGAGTTCCCAGTCACACACTTGTGGGGAGATGAATGAGTATGACGAGCTGGGCGACTTTGACAAGAGCTTTGTGTGGTGATTGTATCTAAACGGCTGAGATGGGAGGTGCACCGGGCAGCTGTGGTGAACAGGCATGAAGAGTGATACGAAGAAGGTCAAAAACAAACCAAAAGACGAAGCGTTCTGTAGAAACTTGTTGTATTCTCTTTTCTGCATCAAACAGGAGCATCCTATGTAAGTGAAATTGATCTGCTTTACAAATAAACCTGCCTGGAAACAATCTTTTTTATATTATTTATGTAAATAAACACATTTTAACAGTTTTTTTTTCTAAATTTACAAGAACCTTAAAAGTTAAAATTTGCCATGTTCTCTCTTACAGGAAGTAAAGAGAGAGTAAAAAAGCTAAACTTACGTAACATGATTGTTTAGTTGTGTAAGACTCATCTTACTATAAAACAACTCAGCTCTGTGGCTATGACCACTCACAATGTTTCTGCATTCTCAGGATGCTTATTTTTAGTGCCCCTTTGGCACCCATTGGAGGGTTTGGGTAAAAGTACAGGACAAGTATTTGTGTGAGATCTTACCCTGGAGCCACTCAACATGGCCTGGGGTCCTTGTTTCCCATCAAACCCTTGAGCCATCTGGGATCCCAGCCCCTGCAGGTAAATGATGTCCGCTTAGCTTGCTTCATTAATGGTGTGCGAGGAAAAATGTCAGCTGCAAGTTGTGTACTCACCCCTGGGTGTGATGGATGACCGGGAGGTCCTGCTTCACCAGGCTGGCCTGGAACACCAGGCTCTCCATCATAACCCGGAGGTCCCCGCAGTCCCTGAAAGTGAAACAGATGCAGATTCTCTCATCTACTTAGCATGAGACTGTTTTAGGCTCTTTTTGTCACTGATGGTGTTTTCAGCTTTTACATTTCTATCATGGAAACAAAAAAAAAACAAAATATGTTTGGTTTGTTTTACAAACAATTACATTTATTTTTCTTCTTTCACAAACTATGAGCTTAAAGTGTTGGCAGCAGGACAATGTGCTAATAAAATCTGCCGTTGCCTCCACCAACATCTCCAGTTCAGCTTGCTAAGGAGCATTTGGCTCCACAGGCTAAACCAAACAGCTTTTGCCATAGCTTAAATCAGGGGTGCCCAAAGTGGGGCCCGCAGGCCAAAATTTGCCCGTCAGCACTTGCTCTTGGCCCGGTAGTAAATGTTTATATTTAGAAACCTACAGATCTTGATGAAAAGACATTTCAAAGTTTAATGACAGATGACTATAACAATATCTCTTACTTATGTCCATTAAGGCTCTAACACTTTATCTAGGATTGTATGGGTATAAACACCTCACTCATTGTGTTTCTATATAACTTTAACAATTAAAAGTTTAATCCTTGGTGTATTTCACATTTGTGCAGCATATTTTATATTAAAGTCAATATTTTCCTCACTTTTATATACTTTTATTAACTTGGAAAGATCCCCCATGAGCCTTTGCACACGCAGCCTCAAGCTCTCGGACTCAACACATGTAGAACCACAGGAAGTGGTGTACAGACAAGAGACGCTTTAAAGCTGCAATGCTTGGCCCGTATCTCACTGGATCATTTTCAGTTTGGCCCTTGGAGGCAAAAAGTTTCGGCACCCTTGGCTTAAATGCTAAACTAGCTTGAGTTGCTCTCATGATGTCTGTGAAAGCATCCAGATGCTGAGTATGATGTGAGTAAGAAACATCTGCATATGGAGTTAAGCTAACGCCATACTCTCACTCAGCCTAACTGGCATTAAATCATGTTTCTCGGGGTGTATACTGCAATAAACCATGTCATTGCATTGAATGCTCCCATATTTTCATTACTCTTAATGACAGGAGTGGTGCAACAACACAGAGGCCAATAAAACTGAATCTGTATAACAGTGTATGGATGTGACATACAGGCCTTCCTTTGTGACCACGAGGTCCTCGGTCTCCTGGTGAGCCGGGAGGCCCCTGTTGGAAAAATAAGAAAATCATTTTCAACAAAGAAGATGACTCTGGAATTCCATCCCAGAAGCAAACATGAAGACAGCTGTGTAGATGTCCTTTTTAGGTGAAGTTATGCAGGAAGTAACTGTCTTCTTGTGCCATCTAGTGTCAGCTGAGGTGGATGAACATCCACACACAGCTGATAGAGACCATGCTCACCATAGCTCCAGGACGGCCTCTGATACCCGTCACCTGCAGAGAAGTAAAAGAAACAGCTATTAGATGCCCAGCTTCAGCTTTTATATAACAGTTTGACCTGACACAAAGACTCACATATGGAACATCCCCAGGTTCTCCCTTCTGACCCTGAAGAAACCGAGAAAAGACGAAGTTTCAAACTCTCAGCACAGAGTGGAGCAAATGTAAGGAAGCTGGTATCACAAAGCAGCTGCTTACCTTATAAACTTTGCCACCTACATGGAGGGAAACATGAGAGAGACGTGTTAGTGTGCTCGTGATTGGCGAGGAAAGTTTTCATTAATCATCAGCAGGTCAGCGGAGGCAACCGGAAACCGGTCTGCTAACGGTGCAATGATGTGCAGCAACCTGATAACACTGTGATGTTATCAGCAATATTAGCTCAAACTAAAAAACAGTTTTATAAAACAAATATAAACAATGCGGTTGTTTGCAAGTCTCCTCAATACATCTTTTCCAGATGTTTAGTATTAGTGAAACATCTGGACAGCAGGCACACCAGTTCTCCTGTGAAGCTGTTATAATGGATGCAGGATGTGGTTCAGCATCGTCTTGCTGAAATCTGCAAGGTCTTCCCTGACAGAGACATTATCTGGATGGAGCAGATGTTGCTCTGAAGCCTCCATGTACTTCCAGCATTGATGGAGCTTCACAGATGAGGAAGCTGCTCACGTCATAGACACTAATACACCCCCATCCCATCAGAGATGAAGCTTTTCCACTGTCCACTGCTCCCTCTGCTGCACTCTGCAGGGCACATCGTCCATGCTGTGCAGAGAGTGTTCTGACCACAGAACAGTTTTCCACTTTGTTTCAAACCATTTTAAATGAGCTTTAGTACAGACAGTGGTTTTGGCTTTCAGGGTGAACTGTGTTAACAGGCAAAGATTTCTGGGAGTCTTCCTGAGTCCATGCAGTGATTTCCAGTAGATATCAATGTCTGGTTTTAGTTCGGTGCTGCCTGAGGACCCCATGATTACCAGCAAACCGCTTGTCCTGTGCGCACAGAGATTCCTCCTGATTCTCTGTTGTTTCCATGATATTATAAACTGTAGATGGTGGGATCTTTAAAGTCTTCATGCAGTAAAATGATTCTACTGATTGCTTTTACAGTGTTTTGCTGAGGATTATTCAAAATAAGCCTCAAAATAAGGTCTCAGTTTTAAGTGTCAACATGTTTCTGTTCTGTTTACACCACAGTTTGGAAGAGATGCTGTAACAGGGTAGCTTCTCCTCAGCAGTGATAATTTCTCCTCTGAGATCTAAATTTGTGTCCCTGAATAATTTAGCTCCCTGCTGACATATAAAGCTGCTGTTTCCTCACCGAAGGTGTCCGTCCCGCCGCTGGTGGATGAATCAGTCTTACAGACGGGGCAGCACTCGCCCTCCGGGATCATCACCTTCTCACAGTTGGTCTCCTCACACTGGATTTCATCGCAGAGCACCTGACCGCTGTCACAGACGCATATCCGGCACGGCTCTGGTTTCCAGATGTCCCTGTTTGTGTAAACCTGGCCGTCTGCAGTGCAGTCCAACTCATCTCCTGGAACAACAGAGGTGGAGGAAAGTTTGAAGTTTATTTATCTCACAATCAGCACAAAAGACAAAGTCAAGATTTCTTCTTGAATAGAAGCATTTTACCAGAATGCTCCATAATTTACATAAAAGCAGCTTTTGTAGGAAAACCTACTTGATGAGATGAAGATTGCATATAATCATAAGCTTTCAAACATTTAACCAAAGCCTCCAATTCTCTTTCCTGTTTTTTCCTCAGAGAAAAGCACAACCGGTGTAGAGAAACACACCAACCACAAACCCCTTCATGTCCCAATCAGAGCAGCAGGCTCAAAAGTCACATTTTTTATCTTTGCAAGAGCTCCAAGCGCAGTGCAGAGGCCTCACCCGGGAGAAGCAAGCATGCAGAGAAAGCTCTAACAGTAGGTACCTAATGTGAAACACAGGTTTCCGCCATGTGCTGCTCAAAGTAAGGGGGGGAGGGGGGTCTGGAAAACATGATAGCTGCAGTGAAGTCTCCAGCAGTTAGACATGAGGTCATTTCCTCCACAAACCTGACTCATGCTCAAAAGAGAAAACCTGCAGCCTCCTATGAAGCCACTTTTCCCCAGAAGTCTAATTAATCCCTTTTAGTTTGTAATTTTAACTTTGCAGATAACTAATCGTTTTCCGCCTCTACCACTTATGTCCATCCCTTGTTTTAGATGGAGGCTGCCTGCTGTGGCACGCATTGGGCTTTCTACATGCTCCCTAACCTGACTCCGTGTCTACCAGGTCTCCAGACGAGGCTCCGAGACATTTACCTGTTCCTTGTGTAAACAGCAGGTGGCAGCTTCACACAGCAGGTACATCAGATTATCCTCAGGTAGCTGCAGAATGACTGATTTTGTCCAAAAGAAGCAACTTTAGAGACTTCATTCTGCCTCAGTGAACATTTGAGAAGCTTCAAAATGTTCAAACATGAAGGAAAAGAGTGTTTGATCACTTTTATATTTGGGTTTATGTTAGAGCTCATCAACATAAAGGCACGAGAACTAACATGAGTGTGCCACTCTACAAAAAAATCTAATTAAGGAAGTGCCCACATGTCTGTAAATGATTTAAAGATGTTATTCACTTTAAGCAACATGATAAGTTGACATCACAACTGCAGTTTATTTAAGTTCAGGATTTGTAATAAGACAAAATGACAGTGTATACCAGCTCAGTATGTCACAATGAAGTGAGGAACGCCTCTATATTATAAGCAAAATGCTTTTTCCAACATCCAACAATGGTAACAAACACGTATTAAACATGCTGCAACAAGAAGGGACTTTTACATTCTTTTGGCTTCATGTGGTTTATAAACAACCTGATAAATCCCATCAGTGTGGAAAGCAGTGATTTGCACTTATCCTCCATTTATATGTAATTATCGCTGTTTTGTTTTGCTTTTTTCTGCTCCCAATTTTCCCCATTTAAAACTAAAAGCCTTCAGAAAGTGCAGATGTCCCCCAAGCATTTCATTTTTCACCCATAATTTCTGAGTTAGAAGCTCTAGTGTCAAAACGAGCCCTAACTCTGACTTCCTAGTTTCAGCTGGTCATCAAAATCTCGCCCATCACATTTTGAGTTATGTTGCTAACAGACATCACAAAAATCGTGAGTAGTCTGGTAAAAATGGTAAATGGTAATTTAAAATGGTAAGAAAATGTCCTTTTCTAATATATAATGCCTTTCATCCTTTAAGAAAACGTAACACAAATTATATATCACCATGTAATGTGTCAAAGTTATTACATTTTAATCTTCTGCTTTACAAGTTTCTGATTCTGTGCAATGAGGTTTTAACATGAAGTGTTGCAACGTATCTCAGAAAAGGTGCATTTTAAACTCCATTCGGTCAGATCACTTCTCACAAACACCACTGTGAGTCTGGAGAAGGCTCTGTCACATGACCTAACTTAGCCAATCAGATTTGAGCATTAGTCAACATTTTATGTGCACAAAGAGACAAAAAGGTGATGAAATGTTCACTCAAATGTATGTCTAAATATAGTAGTATTATGCATCATCAAAACAAAGCCGGGGGTCTCAAACTCCAGCCCTCCGGGGCCGTAATCCAGCAGGTTTCTGTTTACCCGGTCAGCAGTTTGAGACCCCTCAACTCAACAGATTACAGTTCACCTCGGTTGTCAGGGAGCACTAATGAAAATATTTACATACTATTTCATGGCATTGGTAGAGAAGACTAAAACATCTCATAAGTATGAATATATTAATAACATAAATGTTTGTTAGGTAATATAACTCTGTTTCAAAGTCCTCTGAAGGGGCGTTCACACAGTCTGATTGAATCCAGTTCATTGTGGTCCAGTTGTGCTGCAATTAAAACAGATCCATGTGACGATCCATGCCCCTGCTAGCATTGCATGAAACCTCCTCTTTAATTCAGTCCTCCATCTTGAGCTGCACAGGGCGACAGCAGGGAGGAGTATGTTTCGTTGAACCAGAACCAGAACCAGGGAGAGCAGCGGAGTCATTTGTTCCAAGGACCTGGCTGCATGCATTTTTATTCCTAACAAACTTGCAATTCATTTAAAAATCTTTTTTCTTAATGAATCGTCACAGATCCATGTGAATGTATCATACTTTTGTTTCCTTGCTGGGTCTGAAAAGCCTGGCATCATAACAGGAAGTAATAGTCAGCTATAACGCAGGTCTGATACGCGCAAAATCTACATTTTTCAGATCTGAAAGATTTTAAAGGTGAAAGAGGTGATAGTCTGTAAATTTAAGTCACCTGCCGGCAGCTCTTTTTATTACTACGTAGAACAGAAAAACAAAGCCCACGTGTGTAAATGCACCCTCAGCATCCATCATTTATCTCCTCCAGCCGAGTCTTTCGCTGCAGATCAACAGGCTACATCCTGGAGGAACCAGCCTTGCTCTGTCTACCACACAGGATGTGTAGACACTGCAAGCACAAAGTTGTTCAGCCAGAAAAACTTCCAGCAACAGAACGATAGTATGATTACTCCATCATTTATCTGCCGTGTGCTTCCTGGGAGCTAGCTTAGCTGCTCTGTTAAGATACTGGCTGCTGCGGTATCTTGCGATGGATCTCTCGTTTTATGGATTTCATTGCCTCAAACAAGCTTCTGATGTGATGTCATTCAGGTACATGCCTCCTCTGTGGGTGGTTTGGTTCTGAAGCTTCTCTTTTTTAGTGCTTAGACATAAAAATGTCACACCGAGCATGTCTGCCTAAGCCACAGAGCTGGTGAGGGATTGTTTTTTTCCCTACTGAGGTTTGAGAGATCTGAAACACTGCATGTTCAGAGAGTTTTAAATTTACTGGAAGAGAAATGAGGGTGTTTTTTTTTTTCTTTCCAGTGAGCTGACCACAAGCCTTACAATGGAGGAGAAAGAGACAGGCATTTACTTCTCCCCCTACTCCATTCTCATTTGTTGCAAGTTCTGCAGTACTTTTGAACATTTAGTCATGACACTCTCCTACTTCTGGAGCTGGATTTTCCACCAGTCTGCTAAGAGGGCACGCTATTTCCTTCCTTGGTTTAAAACACAGAGTCTGGAGCTCTTCAGCATGATGCATGCGTCTGCTCTGCAGCTATTATTCAGAGCTGCTCGTGAGACACCAGCCAGACAACAAAACACCCAGCACACATCTAGGCTAAGAGGAAACTACTTGTCCTGGCAAATATGAGGAGGCAAAAAGAAAAAAAGTGGATAATTTATGGACTTTTCTTTGCTAATATGGAAAGACTCGTAATGTGTTTGGGGAGAAGCTTTGGTCACCAGGCTTCGTTCTTTCAAAATATACTAAACACACAAGCAGCCCACCAGGTTTTTAAGGCATATTTAGTTGCATCTTAATTTAAAAATGTCTAAAATCTCAGCATTTTATTCAGATGCAATTCTTTCTTGCTCTTGCCAGCGTGGTTGTGCCAACAGTCCAGGCTGATTCCTCATTCAGATGAGTTACAGCTGCTCACCGTGCAGCAGCTGCTCTTTCCTGCTCTAAAACCCCTGGTGTCATGGCCGGACATAAATCTTCCCTCTGTAAAGGACCTTTAGCCCAGCTCCCCTCAATACCTGGCCCCTTGATGAAGCTGCACATAAAAGCAGCTGTTCCACAAACAGCCCGGGTCCTGAGTCGTAAGGGGTGAAATGAGAGGGCCAAGGTGTGTCTCTCAAGCTGTTTAATATTGAGAAGCGTCTGGATGGTTTGATGTGCGATGCTGTGTGATGTTGTATGAAAGAACGCTCTAGTTTGAACACGCTTTTTGGCCTGGCTTCCACAAACAAAGCTGTGGATCTCAGGGGTGGGGGAGGTGGGGGAGGAGGCTCAGGCCAGGAAAGTTGAAGTGAATAAGTAGCTTGCTGATTACATGTCTGGGCTTTTCCATCAGCAGACCCCCGTCTCCAGTGGGCCTTCTTTTTTTTAAGAGGCAGTCACAGTTATGAGTTCTCCTCTTCCCATGTTCAGCCTGGCTTGTGGTCAAACCCCCCCACCTCCCCACCCACCAGAGTCAGAGCTTATCTGCTGCGTTAGATTCATTTCAGCTGCATCTAATGTCACACACTTTAGTGCAAAACTGGCAAGTCCAGTCCAAATCTGTATTGGAAGAAATATATTTACTAGTTTTTAGCTGAAATTAATTAGCTGTAGGGGGTGGTGGGGGTGGGGGATTATGCATCCCACTGTGTACTTCTCCATCATAGTCAGAGGACGCCTGAAAATGGGATTATTAAACCTTACTGTATTATTTACAGTTAGTGTATGTACCCATTAGGATGTGGACATGCTGTGTGATGGTTGGCAGGTTTTAACATTTATAATTAGTGAATAACAAGCTGTTTTATCTATAAGCCATTAAATCACCAGAGCCAGGAAATGTCAAATCTCTGCTGCCCGAGGCTGTCAAGTTACTGAGGTCAGGGTCAAAGTTTAAGAAGGGGGCAATCTTTCTCTGGTGTACCATTAAAATAAAAGCTTCCAGTACAGAGAAGGTAATGTGCACAATGTGTTTGCTTTGTTCTGCAGTATAGACTGCATGCTTCACTTACAGTCAGATGGATATAAATGTTTAACCTACACGTTGGCGCCCTACAAGCTGCCCTCATCCATGGCTTTTTCAGTTTCTGTTGTTAGCAAACAAAACAAACCTAAATGTATGTTCAACTTGAATAAAAACCTGTTTTTCTAATCATATACAGACTTTTCAGAGCATTTCGAGCTGTGTGTGCAGTGACGTTATGTTTACATGAATAAAATAAACAGATGGCAGAATGTCTTCAGAGGCATACCTCAGGCCTGGTTGCTATGGCTTTGTATGAGTTATAACAAAATAAACCAAACATGCTATGTCTGATTTGCTAGACTTCTTTTCTCTCAGTGGTAAATTCATGACTCATCCAATGACGTCCTAAAGACTTGTCCTAAAAGTAATCTGATTAGTTTCTAATAACTTTGAAACAAAAGTATGAATCTGCCAAAACTACATGGAGCTTTAAGACTAAATGTTAAGAACTAAAGGGAGAAGCTATAAGACACGTTGGTGAAGCTACTTGGTTTATTCATGCCTGATAACCTGAAATCAGATTCTGTAACCCTAAGAGTAATACACAACAATTTTAAAATATTCATTGAAATGTATTCATAAACAACAAAGGGTTCCCAAAATACCATTATTAATACCTGATAAACAAGGTAATTCAGTAATTATCTCGTCTGCAAATTTAAGGATCTGAGCTTCATGGCAATGGGCAAAGCGGGCCAAGCAGGCGTGTACTTAAACCATCAATAAATGACACCAAAGCAACAATATTCTTCAGAGATTTTTTTTTTCAGAATAAAAGTGTCTCTTGCTGCTCTCGGTTTTAGCCGGAGCTGTGTGATGTTAGCTAAGGTTTAACGAGCATGCAAGAAAAGTAGGCTAACTTTACCTCATTGTTCTTGTACACCGCTGTCTAGCCAAAGGCTCTTGTTATTTAATACTATTCCATTTGCAGAGTATAGAGAACATATATACATTCCCAGTGTGATACTTGTCGCCTCGTGGGATCTTGTATAAAAATGCTGTCTCATGTTGAGCATCATTTTCTGGTTCAAACTGTTTAAACCAGTTAGTGTTGGTTTAAACATGTTCAGTTAATGTCTCCATACCAAACCTAATAACATGTAAACATGAATATAACAGAGAATAATCATCACGTAGGGATAACATGTAACATGTGGAAAGAATGAGATGCACCAGCTTTTCTGCACTTTTCATAGAGAAGCAGCTCAAAGTGCTTTATTTAGGCTTTAAACACGTATATTCATACCCACATGCCCCCCCACCACACCCCATCTTTTACACCATGTGATGAGCATAAGCACAAAACTCTCTTTGCGCTTCCAGATGTTGTTTTAACGTTATCAGCACAGTGGAAATCGTATGCTGAAATGAAACATTTGAATATTTGAAGGAAAATGATGAGGTGGTTCCAGTTTACAGGAGCAGATGGGAAACTTGCACAAGGCTGGTGCTTCACATCGACACACACACAGCCAGATGTGAGAGAATAAACTGTACGAACACAGAGGAACTGTAACACGATGCCGTGCTGTCTGATGCAACACACAGAAACACAAGACTTTAACAGCTTTGCACTCGTGTGAGTGCACATTTTAAATCGTGATACAGCACACGTTTGTTTTTCATTCATGCATCATCCATCCCCAAGCCCGTAGTATCAGAAACAGATATCAGTCATATTTATTTACAGATTTATGTGATAACTGGCAAAGACTTGTCTTATTATTCAATAAATCTCTGGTAAACAGGCAGAAAATTCTATTGCTGGCTACATGGACTGAGGCTGCACAGGCCAACACGAACACACCGCTTTGTCTCAAAACGTTGCGTTACTCAAGCGAGGTCTAGAATGATGATTTTAGGGTATTCAAAAGCACCTAAATAAGATAATATCCCTCATTATAACCCAGCTTGAGTCAAATCATAAGAAAAACATTATTTTATTTACCAGTGTGGTGCTGCAAATGCTTTTATTTCCAACCAATCAGAGCAAAAAGTAATGAAAGCTGTTAAATAGGAATCTAGAAGTTAGCAGAGCTACGAGGACAAGTGCTATAAAACATCGTGTTCACAAAGCAAAAGGGATGTTTTTTCATCGTATCACTCGTAAACATGTGAACATGTGATTCTGGATCTTTATTGTGCTGCATTGTTCTTACTAACAGTGTTTATCCCCACTGTTACCATCTGTTGTAACACTTGTTTATATGTGTGTGTGTGTGTGTGTGTGTGTGTGAAGTTTGTGCATCCACTCTGACACAACTCACCAGAAGTGATAGTATCTACACATTTCCAGCCACATATTCATGATGAACATACATTATATTGTGTAAATTCACCACGTTTGGAACAATTTGATGAATGTTTGATGAAGTCTACCAAAGGAAGGAAATTAAAAAAGTGTTTATGTGTCAAATACCATTTCAAACTTTATACCAGGTAAGCTTTACAAAAAATGTTATCATCATTATTAAATATATCTATTTTTGGTATATTTCTAAGTGTTGCGTTTACAGAGAAAATGAGAAATTCACAGTGACCAAAAACAAGCATAGTGTCGTTTTTGTTGTTGCCATCATTAAACATAATGAACCAATGATTTATACTGGTGCACACTAGTTAGTTGTGATGCACAAAGGACCCTTGAGGGACAAAAATAACTAAATAAACACAACTGAATGCTTTTAATGGTTTGAAATGGATGTTTTGCTACACTAAACACAGTTTATTTACATGTTTCAGTTAGTTTATTTGTATGTTTTGGTTCATTCATTTGCACGAGATCAGAATCTCTACACAGTCAGCGCTGCAGAGCAACTTTCCCTTAGTGGTAAAAAGGGAGTATGTCTACTCATAGGGAAATGTGAATGTTCTGAATGTCAACATGCTTAGTCTGAAAAGTTGGGATTTTTATTTTATTAGGAGTAAAATTAGCCATAAAATGGTCTGAGCCCCTGCAACCAGTCTCATACTAATATTAGCTTAACTCAGCATGGTGTAACATGTTCAGGACCTAACGCTGTCAGTCTAGTCAAACTGTTTCATGGCACGAATGCTTTCTCTGTGGGTTGTCATGGTGATATGGTTTATCTTATTAGAGAGCTTTGAAAAGCATTTGTCAGGAAGCTTTCCATCCAGTTTGGAGTCAGTCACATGACTCTCCTCAGACAAGTTCATTCAAACACAATCACGTGAGAAAAGTCAGGTTAAAATTTGGTGTAAACTCCAAAATGATGGGCACCCTGTTGCTATGGCAACAGGAGTGACAGATATTGTTGCCCTGCGTCAAAGTAGACATTCATTTTTGGATTTGCTTAGGTGGCGCCGTAGAGCCATGTTGTATTAGAGTACATTTGAACCTTTAACATTTTTTTAAGGGCTCATATTTACACTTAATGTTCTTACTATAATAAACATTTGGAGAACAATAGGGTCCTCTCTGTACTTGGCATGGCTCGAACCCTGACTAGGTATCTGTCTCTTCCTGTCATTTAGCACTCTGACAGAGCGACAGCACGTTTATTAGACCTTTGGATGATTTCATACAAAGAAAGATGCAGCTTTGGGTGTTTACATGAATGACTCATTCAGTGCTAAGTCTGATTTCATACAGTTGCAAATGGACTGCCACGTTTATGTGAATTATGCACTCACAAAGTAGATCCCATCAGTTTTCATAGAAGCTGCTGTATTTTGTGCCATCTACAGTGTTACTTAACAACTTTATCGCTATATTTAGCAGGTTCTCAGACCTGTTAGTGACTTTTTTTGCATCCAAAAGCATCTAGTGACAAATCTAATGAGTTGTTCTGGTGTTTTTAGAGACTTTTGGAGACTGATGTGAGAGCAGTGGGGCTATCTATTCTTTATTTTTATGAGCTGTGCTGCTCACCCACCTCCCAGCTGCAAAGCATGAGACGGTTAAGTGAAAATGAAACATGTAAATCTGTTACTGACTGATCCTGCCCTGACTTACCATCAGATATTATTGTCTACAAAAAAAGAGTGTGAACAACACAATAAAAACCCTATATGTCGGCTTACTGAACCTTGTTATAGACTCCTAATAAAAAAACAAACTGCTTAATAAAAACTAAAATGAAAAAAATACTGACACAAGGTTTTTATGTTCTAATTATATTTAGGTTGTCATGAAACGTCTACCTTCCCATGACATTATTTCTCTTTGTGGTAAATCATCCATTACAAATAGATGTACCAGTTTGATTATGCAAATTAGAAATTATGTCATTTTGTGACTTCTTTTAACTTTAGGACTACAAACAACAAACACGGCATCTATTCAAGATTAAATTCATGCCTAACACAAGCAACATAAGCAGATAAAAAGGGTTTTCTCCTCAAAGCTGTGTTTAGTTTGCCCATTGAGGACTTCTGCAGAAACATAAACCACATCATGACTCAGTTTACAATAATGAGAACCTGGTTATTAGTTAATAAAGTATTATTTCTGTAAAAGTAGAATTAAAAACATACCTTGGATATAAAAACTATTTTGTGTTATTTTTGATTAGTGTCCATTTACTTTTCCTACTGTACTTTATTTGTGTTTTCAATGTAAAAACAGGAAGTTTTACACAAATCATCAGAGAATCAAAAACATGAAGCGGTAAAGAGAAGTCCTGAAGCCAGACACAGAAAGAAATGACTAAACTAGAAAACCACCTGGAGAGTTCAGACCTGTGCAGCAGCTCATTTCCACCTATTTTATCATTTCCAATGTTAAAGTCTCATTTCATATGATATAAATGCACTGCTAGCTTCCTGCATATATAATGAATCCACAGTGTCTTGACCATATTATTTGCTGTATATGTCTTAATTTGTTCTCTTGCAGTGATGGAAATGTTACCTGGATCCAGATCTAGCTTTTATGTCTTATAAAAGCTGTTGGGAACTTCTGTAATGTTTTAGCTAAGAAGCCTGGACATTTATTGTGGAGTTTTATGCATATATACTGAAAATGAAGCTGCTAACAAACAGGTAAACAGCAGCTAAAGACATAACCTCTCTGAGGAAGTAATAATGATGTTATTTCTCCAAGATAGAAAATGTTTATGAAAACATGATTTCTAAAGTGCAAAGTTAGCAGAAAGCTTCTGGTGGCGTAAGATCTGTCACTGGTTCCCAACGATCCCTCCTGAGTTCCCAAAGAGGTCCCATATAAATCACACGAGGTCCACAAGGAGCTGTACAGGAGCTGCTTTATATGTTATTGATTGATTTGTTATATTTAAAATTTTCCCATGAAAGCATATTGACAGAAATTATTTAAAT
>JBAMHV010000013.1:23116717-23129358 GCA_037177535.1 Pseudomugil gertrudae
TATGGACACACACACACATATACATACATATATATGTGTGTGTGTGTCCAGCTTAGCAGACCTCTTCTTTTAGTGCTTGTATTTCCTCATCCCTTGCCTGCAGGACTGTTGAATGAGCAAGTAAAGCCTCTTTAGCCTAGTTAAAAGGAAAGATGAACAGCACAACACAAGAGAACAGAAAATGTAAAACATTTCATCAGCATGATTTGAGCTGCAACAACAAATTTAGCCACAGGAATATTCCCAATTGTGGGCAACATTTATTTTCAGCCTCCATAAACAGAAGTCTGGATCCACTTCCTATGTTAGATGAAGTAAAGTTACTGCGTTATTGTGAGTACCTGTGACTGCTGAATTTCACTAAGAAGAGACAGAGGTTGTATGTGTGTATTATCCGGGATGCCTTCCTCTCCCAGGTTCATAGCTTTTTGCTGTAGAGTGTGATTCATTGTGCGTAACTCAAACACCACCCCCTGCTCCTGCTCAATCTGAGTACAGATACAAGGCACAATCACAATGTAAGAATCAGGCACCAGCTAAATAAAAGCCACTGAGCTAGTGATGTTAGTCATTTCTGTTAGTGGTGAGTATCCCATTAGTCTCATGCTGTTCCCTTAATGTTCATCGTTCAGAGATTCTGTTCAGCTTCCAAACCCGATCCTTACCTCTGCTTGTTTTTCGCTTAGTTTCATCTGGAGCTCTGACAGTGTGTCCTTCAGACCATCTCTCTCTGTGCGGAGTCTTTGGCTGTCCTCTTGTGAGGCTTTCAGTTGTGTCTCTATGTGTGACAGCCTCTCAAGCAAAACTTTGTTCTGTATGAGTGAGAGGAAGGAAAGTTAGTGAGTAAAAATATTTTTAAAAATGTAATATAATTTACTTATATTATTGTGGTAAGAGTACAATTCTTTTTGTCTAAAGAAAGTAACAGCATTTAGCTGTAAGACAGCTACTGTAGTATTTTGAATAAACACTTTTAATACTTAACAAATCATTTGCATTCTTATATATGAAAATGCTCATAACATTATTATTTTGGATTAAAAACGTTTTAATGTTTTTTGGCATTTGTAAGCTATAAAGAGTGTCTGTGCAATGACCAAGCTTCCATCACAAGGCTTTTAGGCCGCTCTGCTGATATCAGTTAAAAACATTACATTTCACTCATCTGAATTCTATAAAATGGTCATGTTCCATGCATGACTTATGCATAATTAGTAAGCAGTGTGAATACCTCTGCCTGCATGTTTTCTAATTGTGTTAAGCTGATGGATCTGCTGAAAGAAGAGTCTTCCATCTCCTCTCTGAGGGAACGAAGCTCGGTCCTCAGCGAGTGTTCCAGTGTTACAGCCTGGAGGAAGTGTGGGAGGTTAGAGGCTGAGGAACCTGTTTGTCTGCCTTATTTTTTGTCTTTGATGAATCACCACAAAGGCAACAAATACTTGTTCATTCACAGACGGTATGAATTAACCTCTGCTAGTTGCTCCACCAGTCGCTGGTTATGGTTGGCTAACTGGACCATCTGCTCACTATCCTCTTTTCGTCGATCCCGCCCTTGAGTGCGATGCTTCTCCAGCTCAACCTTCAAGGCTTCAAGATCTCCAGTCAACTCCGTTTCCCTCTGTCCATACTCGAGTTCTTTCACCTCCATTTTCCTTTGCAGAAGGTGCTTCTCCTGTTGTAAAATCTGAAACATTTAACTCCAAATTAACTGGTGTCAAAGCACTGGGTGAAGCAGATGCAGAAATGAATAGTTTTAACAGTGAATAAGCAAACAAGTTAAGGATTATTAACTTATATGACAATGAGAAAGCTAAAAGACTCCAAACTATATATTTTGTGTTTATAGTTGATAATTTTTTTTTCTATTTATTCTCATCCCACTGAACAACTTGTATTACAAGTAGGACTTGTTTTATTCTCACCTCCATCTCTTTCTCCTTCTGTGCCAGAGAGCCTGTTAGCTCCTCATTCTTCTCTAGTAAAGCCTGGCCCAACTCTGCAGCTAGAATTAGATCAGTCTCTATTCCTCCTTCACTATCACCGTCACCAGGGGAGGACGATGATGTGGGGAGAGCAAAGGAGAAAGACACCGAGGAAGATGAGGAAAGAGGGAAAAAGGAGTCCTCCAGGCTTGGGGAAGGAAGGCTGTTATTCCTGGCTGTAAACATTGTAGATGCTCAGGTTTGAGGGAATCGATTAGAAAGCCTTGCCCCAGGCTCCTGGAGTCCTAATCCGCAATCAAATGAGTGGATGATTGGTAGCCATTCTCTATTTGTTTTAAATAAATTGCAATAAAACCTTTAATATAAACTGATGTTCTGCCATCAAAGAATTTGATGAGGTTATGTTTCCATTTTGTTATCTGAGGTATTCTTCACTGCAAAGCCAAAGGTGTTAATGTTCAGCTGCTTCACTTTTGGTCCTCCTTCACAGATAAATCTGCATGCTGGAAAGAACAGAAAATAGCACATATAACCTAAAGTCATTTTATGGTAATATAATCTTGAAATGACCTATAAAGAGAGCTTTTGTCAGACAGGTCTTTGGTTACTTACTGAAATACCAGCTATTATCATTGTTCTAATCCCCTCCCTAAATTCCACAGGCACTGTACTCCACTGTTTCTTAGAAACATAACTTGTCTCTGGGTTCTTAAATAAAATCTCTTAGATAATTGTTTTAACCTCTGTAACATCTTTAGGAAAATGGTACCTGCTAAGAAGTAAAAGTTCAAAATAAGGCTAAAATGTGTTGTCACAGATACCACAAACTATTCCAAACATTACACGAGTGTCTGGACACAAGCTTAAATTCAGTAACAATTCATCCCTCTGACGTCTCCTGGATCTTCCCTGTCACTATACGTCACTGTTTATTGTTTCCCATGAAACCCTAATTTCATCCAAACTAAAATGGTTTAAAAGACAATTAATGAAGACATTAATATTACATTGATTTACTTTTTTAGGGTTTTATTTTATGTTATGAGAACATGCAGAGACTGTTGTTAATCAGACCAACTTTAAGGAATAAAAATCAAGTCTGTCTTACCTGACAGTTTCCAGCCAACTCAGGCTAACAGGTATAGTCTTCCTGTTTGGTGGGTGTGTTTGTGTGTGTGTTCATGCATCCATTTGCGTAAGAGAGGTTGAGCTGGTTGCCTTGGGAGTGGAAACATGCGGTATGTAAATACAATCAGTGGCCCCACCTCCTGTGATGAAAAAGGTAAAGCAAACAGAGGGAAGAACACACAGAGATGCATGAAGATCAGTGGGTGAGGCAGATACTGTTCACTTCAGACATCCAGTGGTTGAACAAGAAAGTCAACACAGAATAACTCAGACGAATTCACTGCAACAAAGTTCTGCATCCTGCTGTTTTAGTGGAAGTGACGCGTGATAAGAGATGGAAAGAAGAACAAACAGGGATCTGTCTACAGTGCCTCCACTCCTCCTCATCCCCCCATCCTGTTTACCTGCTTGGAGGGTTTCAAAAGAGCTCTGTGTTCATTCATAAGGAAGGGGGTAGGGAGAGTAGAAAGAGGACCTGCAATCAGTGCACCTTCTTTCTACAAACACACTTCAAGGAATAAAAAGCTAAGGAGGATTTTTTTTGAGCATTAAAAAAAAGATTTTGCATCATTAAGTGCATTGTACATGCTGACATGGCTCACAGAATCTGGTATGCTCTTTCAGTGCTGCTTTTGCTGGTGACCTGCGAGGCTGGAAAGCACATGCCAAAGCTCTCCAACAAGAAACTCTGTGCTGACTCTGAATGCAGCCGTAAGTAACCACTTTTAGCTACTAGTGCCTGCTCTGCTTGGCTAAGCTACTGATCACATTATTGTATATCAGTATATCAAATCATGTAAAGGTTCAAGTATAATGCCAAACATTGATCAATCTCCTAAATTCCTGCACAGATCCTATCTTGATTGCTCGTGCTGTACAGGACTACTACCCTGGAGACTGCAGGTTCATTCCCATCCGGCAGGGGCAACTTGTCTATGTTTATGCAATGTTAAAAGACACAGGAAACCTCTTCTGGGCTGGCAGTGTAAGTAAAACTCCACAGTTTTTTTATTTAATTTTCTACAAAACATAAGAGAGAAAAAGAGGAAAGGTACTCATTAAAATATGTATTATCTTTGTTTCAAATCCAATGTTGGGATCCTTCATGCAGGGGGATTTGCCTGCTTGATTTGATGCCTTAGAATGATCCATTTATATTTACAGATAGCTTCTCCATAGAGTTAACCATGTTGTAGTTTCATCTACTTGGGTATAAATTTGAACAATGGGGTCTATAAATAGGATCCAACATGATTATGCTGAGCTACTTTGCAAATATGGACTGTTTCTCTCCGCCACTGTAAGGACTGAAGATGTTATTTTTGTAAAAGAAAATTCTATGAATGTAATTTAAACGTATTCCTGATTTATCCTGTACAGTACTAACAGTGAAAATGTACAACATTAGTAAGCTTCACCTGTATCACCTGGTCGCAGGTACAAGACTCCTATTATGGACAGCAGGAGGCCCGCATTGGACACTTCCCAAGCAGCGTAGTGGAGGAAACACACGTACTCATGCCAGCCAGCACTGAGGTTAAAACAACTGTAAGTAAACTTAAGTTAAGTTTGCATGTACACAAATATGTTATTCATTTTTAAATAGTATGTTTTTCTCATTCTTATTTTCAGAAATGGGACTTCTACTGCAACTAAAAGCACCTGCACTAAAACATCAACTTCCTCTTCAACTGTCCCTGAACAGCTTCTGGTGTTCTGTAAAAACAAATGTAGTTACCAGCAGAAAATCCCTGTTTTTCTGTCTTTTTCACAGATTAAATTGTATTGAAAGCCTTTTAACACAAAACACAATCAAATACTTCTTTAAGAACCAACTTAAAAAAAAAAGAAAAGGAAAGGGCTTTAAGTGTCTTTACTGGATAATTGTATTTAAAAAAAAGAAAAAGCAAATCTTGGATTTGATTCCAGCATCAACAAAATAAAAAGAGAGTAAGAATAGGACTAATTAAATTTAAACAAAAAGTCCTAAATGGTCCTGGATGGACTGGCGACCTGTCCAGGGTGTACCCCGCCTCTCGCCCGTTGACAGCTGGGATTGGCTCCAGCCCCCCCGCGACCCCTCTCTGGGATCAAGCGGTAGAAAATGGATGGATGGATGAATTCTTCATGGATTTATTTCAAGAAATGTGTGAATCAACAAAAACACTGAAAACACTGGTATGGCAGGCCTCTAATACTGTGTTAAAGAAATACTCCAAAATCAGAGGAGACATGGAGTGAGCCCAGAAAGTTCTTCTTGTGGGGTTTTTGTACACAGGCTAAAGGAAAAGTGGATCAAAGGCATCATCTGTTCAGGAAATAAGTGTTTAAATTGTAACCATGAACAAAAGTTGCATTTTTACTCTGGAGTCTGGTTTAAAAACTTTGTGTTGTCAGGCTCATGCAACTCTTTTTCTGTGGACAAAGAATGAAGAACTTTTAGCAGATGCACCCCGTCTCCATGTGGCCATGGCATCTGTTTCTGCATACATCTACCCTGTAACTGTCTAAAAGGCATAACTCTGTAAAAAGTCTAAAAATATGTTAAATTTGAGGTCTTATACATGAGATATTTTCATCCAAGATGTTAAGTTAAGTTTACTCCACTTCTATTTTTTTTCTGTTTACTTTCATTCATGTCTGAAACGTATCGGGTGCATAAAATACTATAAAACTTTGTGATCAGAGGTATATTCTCTTTCTGAGCTGCTCAGATAGCTACATGTGTCAGTACTTGGTAATCAAATCTACAAATCGCTTAATATCTGCAGAAAGTTCAAAGAATGTAAAACCTCTAATAATTGTTGCACCTAAAATAACAAAATGCATCCATTCAGTTAGAAGTGAAGGATTGTTTTTAGACTTTTAACCGTAACAGACTAAATCCTAAACCAAATCAGAAAATGGCAAACAGATTTAGTAAAGTGGGAACATAACCGAGAAGTGAACAAAACAACTTCTAAATGTCGGAAACGATGTTGAACGAATGGTGTTGTAGTTAATCACACCACCCTCCCGTCGCCTGCTTCCTTAACAGAACTTCATGGTTTGATAAAGGGAACCCTTGAGAATACAGTCTGCTGCGGTGTGGAAACACTCAGTATGATGAGGAAACCTTGTGACCATGCATATGGATACGCATTGCATTTCAGAGCATAGCTGGAAGAGTTTTCTCCTGATTAGGTTGATTTAAAGAAATTTATATGTAATTTATTTTATAAATAATTTTATAATGTCTGTTTATTGTGAAATGTCACATCAAACATAATCTCATGTTAGGAAAGATATCAACTCCAATTGTGTCCCTCTGTCCATCCATTTTTATACCACACACACATTCATATTGTATTTACTCTGGGAATTCTCCATTGGCACAACAAATTCACAAGCCACTCATTCACTATAAATATAGCCAAAAACTATCCCTAAGCCTGACCCTAAAACAAAGTCTTAACCCTATAAAAATAATTTTGTGCCCATGGGGACCAAACTGATGTCCCCACAGGAAGTCCCCATAAGCTGGTGTGCTGCCATGGAGTCCCCAACATGTATGAAAAACAAGCACATTCCCATTTCCCACATGTAGAAGTATTTTTCTCACATATTTGCAGGAAAACATGAAAACTGGATCCACTATCAGCAAATCCTTTTCTTTGACAACCGACAACTTTGGCAGCATCGTTGGGTCCGATCAGTGATTACTTCTGGTAGATCTGCTGCAGTTGGTTTAGCAAGGCTCCTCCCTGATATGAACAACAGCTGCATACTTTATTCAGTATGTCATCAACAGCTGTGTGAGGCCCAGAAATCTCTCAAAGCTTTAAACAGGAATCTCTTCTTGTAAAGAGGAACTGGTTAAGCTTATGATAGATGCAGAGTTTATATGTAGCTAGTTTAAAAAAATCTAACACATGTATGTCCCTGACCTGGAAAATCAATGGACATGTATTTATTACAATATGTCTTGAATAACTTCTATATTATCTGGGAGTGTGTTCATTTATATACGAGAGCTCAATGTTAAGTCAAAACGATTGTGCAGTCTTTTATCCATAAATCACAGCATTCATTAATAATCTGAGCCAAAGCGTGCGCTGCTCCGGAGGAAATTCCTTTCAGCATAACTTCCTGCGCTGGAGTTTCACCAAGCACACTGTAACACACATGCAGGGACATATTAGGCCTTTAAATCAGATCCCAGAACAATGTACTGGACGACACTATGATCACTTCTTTAACCCCTTTTCATATACTTACAACTGTGTTATCTTTTCTTACTAAATCCATCTCTTTCCCTCTGTTCTGTGTCCTAATCCTTCCTTTCCCTTTCTTTCTGCAAAGCCGCACAAATACGTCTGCTATCTCAATGCTTCAGATACAGTTTTAAAGAATTATCTCATGTTTAAAAATGATCCCGACACACTGAACCAGACAACCTGTACTTATATTTGTCAAAGTTATCCCATGTAAATAAAGACTGGCATGATGCACACAGGATGTGTACATGTTTTGTTTATTGCGGAGCTGACGCATCATGGCTGAAAAATGGTGATACAGTAATTACAAGGTTATTTAGAGCCTTCTGTTTTTGAAGCCAAACCCATGTGCATTATATTTAAGCAAGTTTACAAAATGTGAGATGCTGGTGCTTGATGCTAGTTATTTGGACATAATTTTAAGCTTGCAGACTGTAAATTATGGTGCTAACTTTTGGGTTTGCTGCTTCTCTGATTGAAATGGACTATTTTTTTCTCAATTATCTGTAAACTACTGAAATTTTGATCAGCTTTTATGTTTTTAATGTAAAAAATTAAACACCTGGAATGTAAATGACATCCTCCAGTGTAATTTGTTAGCTACGTCCTTTCTGTTTCTGGTCATTTCTCTGCAGTGGAATTTTGCTCATTGCTGAAATTGTCCAGGTTAAATGGTCATGAATCACCAGCTGCAAGCAGACGTTTCCACATCTTGTTGCTCTGGCTTAGTGTGAGACGTCCCTGTTTGGAAACTTTGGCTGGACATTGTGGACAGGCAGCACAGACTCCACATTGTGTTCAAAGAATGCACCCTTCTTTTTACTGAATAACTCACTTCCCTAACAGACATGTTTTAAGTCCATCACTTAGAAACCATACCACGAAACAACCCAGTTCTGACACCAGGTTGTTTTACTTACAGCGCTTTAATTATAGATGACGTTAAAAGAAAATCAGATTGATATTAGAGACTGCATAGGGGCTCAGTTAACATAATAGTTGACCATTTTCTTTCAAAACCAACAGAAATTAAGTATAGTTTTACTTGATGCTCTCAAAGCAAATTGTCAAACATCAAGTTATTCGATTTTCCTCTTTGTGAGTCTCAGTATCACATGATGATGAAGGTGAGCTTGAAAATTAGCAAAGTTAGTAGTTTGATTGCTCACAATGAAACCATTTTGATGTTTGGATGCCCAGCAGGAGCACAGAGCAGGAAACAGGGCAGAACATAAAAACTGGACCTAAGAGTCTAGAAGGAAATTAAGTTGTGATAAGGGTTTGTAGCCAATCCCAGGTGACATTGGACAAGAGGCGGGGTACACCCTGGACAGGTCGCCAGTCCATCACAGGGTAATAACTTGATCACTTAAGTAATTCATGATGCGTAACTAGGAAGGAGTGAACACATAAAGCACTTACGATATTCCCTATATGTCTTTACACTGAGAATGAATTTCATATCATTACTTTTAGGCAACATAGCATCTTTGTCATGTCCAGTGAAAAGAACCTCCAGGCATGCTGCCACTCATACATGAAGCATGTCTGCCAAGTCAGCCGTCCAGCAACTTGCAAAGAGCCTAAACACATCTTAAGCCACATTGCTAGCCCTTGTCACCCACCAACACCCATGTGGCTTCACATGTTCACCCTCTGAAGTTGTAATATACACAAACTGGTTACAACGTAGAATTTAGGCTGGACCACAACATGCAATTATGGCTGGCTGTCACTGTTTTGCAGCAGTTAACATAAGAGTAAGTGGAGTGCTCACATATGTGGCTGGCGAGTATCTTCAGAGGTTTTAAATTAACAAGCTTATGTTGACAAAAACGGGACATATTTAAATATATTTGAGTTTATTTCTCTTCTGAAGTTTAACTCAGAGTTGTCCTTTGACATACGAAGACAGCTGAATCACTACGTCTAAGCTGCTCACCTCAGAAAGACAGAGGTTCCCAGATGTGATATAACACCCCTCGAAAGGGGATGATTGAAGGTAATTATTGCAGCCTTTGAAACAGGCATAGTACATGTTCGCAGGGAGTACTATATAACAGCGAAACCTGCCAACCAACCGAGGATAAGATCGGGAGGGTTTCTGCTGGAAAAACCACAACCAGCTGTATCAACATGCAGCTAACAGCACTGCGCACCAGCTGACAGCTCCTAAGTTTCATCGTTGTCATGTTTGTTTTCCCAGAATTTCAGGATGTTTAATTATTGAGAGATAATGTTTGCTTAAAAACTAACAATCTTTATTTTTAAGAGCAATTAAAGAGGTACTTTTGTGGTTTAGTATTGCCCTTCCTTAAAGCTGTGGACAATGAAAGATGAAGCTGGTTTAGAGGGAGCTGAGATATCTTTTATGACTTGAGCTGAGGTCAAGCAGGAGGCAGAGGTCTGGTCTTCTTTTTTCCTCAGGATGATTCCTGATGCGATGAAATTACTCCAGATTATATAGATATGAACAAATGCTTCAATGCTACCTTCACTAACCCCTTAGACAATTATTATTTAGTTATATCAGTATAGTATACGGTATCAGTATTCTACTTATACGGATACATTTAGACAGATATGAGGGCTGGAATCTAAACTACTGACATTATAATCAACTTATATGTGTTTAAATGGCCAACCTGTACTTTAATTGTCCAAATCAGGCATCTTGTCTGGTCTGGTCTCCAGTCTGGTCTCCAGAAGTATTCTTGTTCCAACATACTTGACCAAAATGTATTGAACTGCTCTTTAAATTCTACACAAAGACTCATTGAACTGAGTCAAGTGTGTTGGAGCAGGGAAACCTCTAAAACCTGCAGGGCTGCAACCTTTGTTTGACAGAGTTGAATATCTCCGTGTGTATCATTCATACTGTAGGAGATGTGTGATATTTTCTTTTCTCTTTTTGTTAATCATACACTGTAATTATGTGTGTGTGTGTGTAAAGATTGGAGAATGACACGTGATCATGTATCATGCATGAAAAAAATGACCCTAACCCTAAACCAGCAAAACATCAGATAACATATTTACTTCTTCCATCTCATTTCCTCGCTTAGTCTGAAGATTTTTTCTGTTTATGTCTGTCACATCCATCCTTGCTTCAGGCTAACCTCCTCTATATTCTAGCTCTTAAATGTTCACACATGGAAACTTAGTTTGGAGCATGTGAACCTGGACTGTCAGGCCTCAATAACATTTCTGACAAACGCACCGTGAGATCATGGCAAAAACTTCCCTGCTGGTTGCATCGCTCTCTACGGGCCGTGTGCAAAGCAGCTCAGCTTGCTTTCACTCCCAAGTCATCCCATACTTTTATCACAAAGCGTGATGAAGATCATCATGTCACTGTTTATTATCAGTGATGTCACTGTAGTCAAACATTTCTTCAGTTAGGTTACAATTCAGATTGTAATTACTACCTGAAGAAATTATTTTAAACTTAGTGTCACATGTTTGAATAGTTTAAATCATTTAGACTTGCATAGAATTGCCTCTACAGAAAGAGCAGAAAAATCTGATTTCTGGTGTAAACAAACATCCACCCTTATGGATTCCAGTTTCCCTGATTTTAATCATTTTAAAAGGATATTTTCTAACATTTTCTGTTCTTTACTAGTCTAAATTGGATGTCTGCATTTACATAAGTGTTGTCACGTGTGTGTTAGGACCTCCGCTAATAACCAAACACTTTCTTGTCAGTGAAAACATGTTCATTTGCATATATAAAAATAAGCCGGTAGTAAGAACCATGATAGTCTGTCATCTGGAAACTACAGCCCCTGGTAAAGGACAGTGAATGCCACCTTATGAAGCCTTCCTACTGGCTGACTGTTTACCGCAGCTATGAAAGTTACTGAAACCACGTAAACACACAGTTTCGCCAGAAGAAATGATGCAAACAAGTTTGAAATATTTATAAAATCATGAATTTCTTGACCCGAGCAAACATCCATGAAGTCCTGGATGACCTGGTTTCATCAGTCCTAAGGCTTTTTGGTACATTACCTATCATTGTTGCAACAGTTGTTAGCAACAGCATTAGTTTCAACCTGATACACAATAATAATGTTAGACCTTACAAAATGTCCCTTTATGTTGTTGTTTTTTGTTTTTGATTGAAGCATCGTTTTTGTTAATTATAATCTGACCACTGTTTAGTCCCACCTGGTTGTTCACTATTAATATTGTTCTTGGTTTGCTTTTTAAATAAATCAACAAGTTGCGTAATATTGCCTTTTTCCGGCACATGCTCAAGATGGGGGACTGAATTAATGACAAGATTTAATGCAATCTTTTTTTAGATAGGCTTTTTTAAAATGAAAACTAACTTTCATACATCCTTAATCCAGTTTAGACCAACTGTCTATAAAGGGTTTTGAACTTTGTTGTAAATTTAGACATGAAGCTGAACTGAACTGATGTAAAGGGAGTAATGGTGACAAATAGCTTAAATAACAGCCGTAAGCAGGTAGGATAATTTCTGTCCCAGTTTCAGAATGCATTACTATGTATGCTGACTGGAATACCAATCACCATGACTTATCAGTCTCTATATGAACGTGATCACATGTACATCATTTACATGAAGCATTTTTACTTAGATAAGCTTTTTAAACAGAACACTTGTGTCCAGGTAAACATGACTTACGTCACTTAGCGCTGCAGGAACTAACCAGGCATCAGCTCTGTGTGTATGGGAAGGAATGCCTTAGATAAACTGGGAAAGCTGGATGCAAAGTGGTAAAGTATAATCTCCACTAAGCTCAGTTTCTTATTTGAGCATATGTAAAGTCAGTGTCCAGGCCTTTTCTGTAAGAGCAGCTGAAGGAGGAGCTTTATTCATTAGTTAAGATGGTGCAGCTCACAGGAAACTTTGGCTGTTCTGTGTTTAGGTTCTGTCCTGTCATTGTCTCACTTGGACAGACAGAAAGGATCACAGGACACATGTGTGACTAAGTCCCAATCAAGCACCAGGAAACCTGTCAGGAGGAGCTATAATTGCACAGCCTTTGAACAAACACTTGAACCTGTAAAGATACAGAAGATAAGACATCCCTTTATGACCTGTCTGTGCTTCAGCCGTGGCTCACTTTGTGTGCTACAGACTCACCTCGATGTGCCTATTGGGGTGTGTGTGTTATACTGTAAAGCACTTTGAGTGGTCAATGAGACTGGAAAAGCGCTGTATAAGGCCATTTACCATTTGTTACATCTTCAGTTTAACCTCCAACTATCTCTGTGACTTTTTACATATATAAATAAATAAATAAATAAATAAATATAATATAATTAATATTTATATTAT
>JBAMHV010000013.1:23180908-23203097 GCA_037177535.1 Pseudomugil gertrudae
CCCCCCCCCCCCCCCCCCCCCCCCCCCCCCCCCCCCCCCCCCCCCCCCCCCCCCCAATAGTAAGAGATTAAATTATTGCCTTCTTCTCTCTAACACAAATAGTAAATAGACTTGTACTTAGTGCTTATCTAGTCATGTTGCCACTCAAAAGGCTTTACCCTATGGCACATTCACCCATGCACACACAAATTCACACCCCGAGAGGAACATCGGGGGGCAATGTAGGGTTTATTGTCTTGTCCAAGGACACTTAGGCATATAGGAAATATATGGAGCTACAAGTTGGCCCTTCTGGGTGGCAATATTTGGTGTTTGATGTGGTAATCCTGTAGGTGTGGGTGTGTATCGGTGAGATTCTGACACACTAGTGAGTAATTTTTGTTATGCTGCAAACATGTTGAATAAACTGCCAGTGGAGATGAAACTTTCACCAACTAGACACTTTTATATCCAGGTTGAAAACATTTATTTTTTCATGCGCCTATGAATGATATCTGCACAGTTTTTTTTATCTGATCTGCTTTTAAGGATTTATATTTAATTTATGATTTTATTGTGATTTCTGCTGTTTTTATGCTTTTACTGTTTCAATGTAAAGCACTTTGAATTGTCCTGTACATGAAAGGTGCTGTATAAATAAACTTGCCTTGGCTTGGATTCTCTACTCCAGTTTCCTCCCACCATCCTAAGACATGCATATTTAGGTTGACTGGTCATTTGAAATTGTTCTTAGGAGTGAATATGTGTGACTGGCTATATTTCACTATAAAATAACTAAAACACTTATGTACATATTGGACAAAGAACTGAAATCTGCATCTTCAGTAAAGATCTATGGCACACTGTGGCTGAGACATTCATGCTTACCACTTACAAAGCTATTGTAGATGAGATGCATGGAAATAGCTAGTTGCTCTCAGATAACAGAATTTCCAGACGTATTGATGACATGTCTGTAGACATGGAAAATGTGGTTTTGGAAAAGATTTTGCATCAGTACGAAATTTGAATTGCAACTTGTGTTATTAGTGGACTCCTGGCCGGCATGTATTTTGTGGTTGGAGAGGCAATCAGGGTTCCTATTTTGCAAGCCATTGCCAGAAAAAACTGGTGAACAAATAATTCATGCCCCATCAGATTATCTTGAAGAAGTGGGAGAACTGCATAAGTGTCTGTACTGATGGAGCTGCAGCCATGCTGGGTGCACTACAGGCTTTGTAAGCAAGCAAAAGAAAGAACCCCAGATGTGATCGTTACACTGTTTTTTACACCATGAGGGCATCATAGCTTAGACTTCACAAGCTAACCTAGTTCCTATGTTGGATGATGCTGTGCACATGGTTAACTTTGTAAAGTCACGACCTTTGAAAAGGCGCGTCTTTGTTCAAGGAAAGGGAGTAGAGCACGAAGCACTGCTGTTTATCACTGATGTGTGATGGTTGTTAACAATAGTTAAACATTTGAGGACTCTTGAGGAGAAGATGTCATTTTATTTCTCGTCAGCCTTCACTGGATGTCTTGACTGGGTTAGGTACCCATGCAGCTCAGCATCAGTTGTTGGAAAGGACCTGACTTTGCAGGAGCAGGAGGACCCAACTAACCTGAGACAAAATGGTGATTCAATGGTGGTTTACTGATCTTGCTTTGATCTTCCTTTCCACAGTTTTTGGTTGAACACTGGCAAGGAGTTTCCCATTCTGGCATACAAAGCTATTTTGACTTTGCCCCCATTTTCCATGACATACCTGTGTAAGGTGAGCTTTACTGACAGCTATAAAGACAAAAAACAGAAAGACTGAGCAGTGGAGGAAGAGCTTTGTGTGTGTTTCTTCAATTCCAGACAGGAATTCCAGGTCTGTGTTCATCCAAAGAGGCGTAAGTTTCAGATTGAGTTCGTAAAAAAATATTAACAACTAAAAAGTCCCAGTGTATTTATTTGATTCTTAGTCAAGACATTTTGCAGAGAATGACTTTTAATAGCTGCAGAGTTTAATTTATTTATTTTTGGCCCTTTGGTGTGTCTAGTTAATTAAAAAAAAGTACCTTGGCTCAAAAAAGCTTGAAAAGAACTGATATAGCTGACATACAACCAGCAAATAGAACAAACCGGAGAAGAAGAAGAAGAGAAACTGGAAGAAGATGACACAGAAAAATAGTACATTGAAAAGAAGCAGAAGAAATTAGGGAGAATAGCAAAACAAGAGCAACAAAAACTTTGTGTATTTATTATTCTATTTCTTCTGGTGTTTTTGAAGGATTGTAATCAACTTTATAGCGATGCATTGCCAACTAGTGTCAAAATGTGAAGAACTCTTAACACTAGGGGATAACCTGACATAACAACTATGGCAGCGTAAAACATGCATGGAAGCACTGACGTATGATAACATTTGAAATGTGGATACTGAGGTACACAATAAGCTTCTTTATAGTTTGTTCTCAGTTTAGATGTAAAAATGTTGCCAACTTGAGTTGATGGATACTCCCTGAATATACTGACCGGCTAAATTAGCCATTTCCCCAGATTAGTTTAAAAAAACTGTTACTGTAGACCAAGCGGTGAAATCTAGGTTAATTAGGAAGAGCTTACCTATATTTCGAAACAATTTTTGTATCAAGTCATTTACCTGCTATTTAATTAGACGCACCCGTGAGTCAAGTCATTAAATGTAAATGAGAAAATAAAGGACAGGGCAGCAGGACTTCTTTTTGTTTAGATGATTCCTGCTGAGATGAATCATTGTTGAATATTGCTGCTGGTGATTTGGCTCTAGCAAAGGGACCGCCCACATATTCTGCTTGATGAAAACAGCCCACACAGACCCATATATACTTCTTTTAGAAAACAGAACATGATAACTCAAACATTAGGACACTTAAAATTCTTGCACACAATATGCATGCATTTCCTCCAGTTTAAAACCAAAACCTTTAGTTTTAGTGTCTTGATCCATGAATGTAAGATAATGTTGTATCACATCTACTGCAATATTGTTTTTAATAAAGTTGTAGGAATATAGCAGGAAACAGCAGGTACAGTTAGCTTAACTAAAGGTAACTGTGACGGAGTAGCCATCACTGTAGCTGTGTCGAGCTGTATAACACACACACACACAAGGTAGCCTTACCTGACTGGAGAGGAATGGTAGATATTTATGTTTTTTTTTTATCTCTGTACCAACCTGAGTACTTGATTGAGTTATTGTTGGCAGCTGAATGTCGTAAGAGAATAATTGGGAATGTGATGTGATTGGCTGTCATGCCAGACACACCCTTTTGCTTCATACCCGGAAGCACAGTTTGAAAAAGGGGGAAGAGAGAATGTTCGAGGAGAGAGAAGAAAGAGATTTGGAAAAGAGTGAGAGGGTGACGATGACCTAGGAATAGTCTGTAGCAGAACTAAGAGAGAAAGGTGGAGCGAAAATCTGATACAAGGAGGATTGTGCTTCCATGTATGAAAAGATGGGTGTAGACGAGCCCAAACATGGAAATATTGTAAATAATTGTCAATACAACCAGCGCTGGTTTTCCACCTCACTTTAAAAAGGGAGCAACACCTCACAATAAAGCTCCAAGTTAAAAAAATGCCGGCCATCGACCATTTTCTGAGTCAGATCAGCTGATTAGACTTGGCCGACTACCACACTGTGCCTGCGGAAACAAGCACGGGGTGGAGCCCGGAACCCAGTTCCATCACAGTAACAGACTTCATCATGCTAGATATATGCTGAAATAATTGTCTTATCTTAAAAAAATAAGTGCAGCAGAAGTAAAGGCTGTTGACTTTCCAGTGCAAATCCATATTTGAAACTTAAGGATGAGTAGTGTAGAAAAAATAAAGCATTTAAAAACTAAAGGCAGAAGCAGATTGTGGAGCTCATTTTCCATAAGGCAAACTTTTCTGTTCTAGAGTCATGCATCATTAATTAACAGAGGCTGCAGTCGATTCTCCTTCACAGGCGACCCTGCCTCCGGCCTTTCCTGCTTTAGTAGAGCAGAGTGGTCATTGACTGTTTAGGAGCCATCTGGTAGCAGGAAACAGGACATTGGATTTGTAGCCAGTAGTGCTTCGAATTGACAGAGTGTGCACTGCATATCACCAGTTTATGCTCTGATTCATAAGGCTCGTATGTACTGTAGACTGTTACAATGAAAATAAAATAAAAGCTATGGATGATAATGATCCTGAACGGAAATTATTAATGCCAAGTTAATTGGATTGAGATCTGGTGACTGTGGAGGCCACTGGAAAACAATAAACTCATTGTCATGTTCAACAAATTATTTGGAGATGATTTGAACTTTGTGACGCAGTGCTTTATATTATGACGATGCTACACTGTACTCATAAAGGGATGAACAAAGCAACAATACTTAGGTACGATGTAGTAGTTAAACTGTGTTATGTTGGTACTAAGCAGCCACAAGTGGGACAAGAAATGTCCCAGGAAACTATTACACCATCCAAGCTGTTGGTACATGGAAGAATTGATCCATGGTTTCATGTTGCTTCCACCAAATTCTGATCCTATCATCTGTTTCCTGTTCTTAGCTGATAGAAGTGGCACCCAGAGTGACCTTCTGATGCTGTGTCCTATTTGCTTTAAGGTTGGACGTGTTGTGTGTTCAGGAAGCGCAGTCATCCTCCAACCAGAAAGTTGGTGGATTGATACTGGATTTCCCCCTGGCTTAGTGCCTCATCGTTGGGCAGGCCATGAACACTGCATTGCTCCTGATGGGCCGATAGGGTTCTGAGTGTGCGTGTGAGAGTTTGAATGTAACATGCTGTGTAATGTGTTTTGAACGGTCAGAAACGTGGAAAAAGCGTTAAATAAGTTTTTGAAAAATAACATATAAAACTAAATATATTCTTCATCTCTTTATTGGAACCAGTAACTTCCTGTATCTTTCTATAATCTCCTACCAGTATGTCCGTTCTCCTTTGACCTCTGACAACAAGACATTGTTTATGTGTGAAAAACCCAGTAGATCAGTTTCTGAAATACCATGCTGCATTCAAAGTCATTTATTTGTCGTTCTTCCCCATTCTGATGCTCAGCTTGAACTTCAACAGGTCAGCATGTTTACAAGACTAAATGTGCTGAATAGCTGCCATGTGATTGGCTGTTAGACATTTGTGTGCCTTATACATTGTCTACAGCTTGGTTGATTTTGTTTGCTCCCATTTTTTCACTTGCATCTTATAGCTTGTTGTTTAACAGCAAATAACAAAATTTCTAATACTGTGGCAATTATCACAGTTTGAGCTTAAACAATTTTAAGCAGCCTTGAACCATATCAGTGACACCCAGTTGACCACTTCTAGTGCGCCAGTTCTATGAGCAGATTTTCTAAAGCACATTCAGTCCGTCATGCTTTCATTTTTGTCTTTATATCTACTTTATATGCAGATATGCATACAAATGCAACAGTAAGTCATGAAACATTTAAGCATACAGGCATGTTTTTGGGTACACCTAATGTTCAGTTCAACCACAAAACCGCAGGAGATGTAAAGTTTCCAAGGAGACACAGGAGCTGTGATGATGCAGGTTTAGCTGACATTTATCTCTGTCGCAGGAACACATCAACATTGTTCTGTTCTCTTCAGCAGGTGGAGTTTATTTTGGTGACTATATGACTATGGCTCTTGGTTTTTCTCTGTATCTGTGCTGTGTAAACTCTATTCAATTCCGTGGATATGCCAGCCTATGGGACTCGACCTTTACCCTCTGACACATCACATGATATGAAGCACAATGGAAACAAAAGGCATCTACTTTCCTGTTCCACTCCACTATCCTTATTTTTCCAACAGCAGCAAAGATCAATACACTGTAGACATCATTAAAAAAGGGTTGAACCAATATCCACTGACAAGCACCTCTCAAAATAGCCTGCCATTCTTCATCAAGCCTTGTTTTTAACGTTTCAGCCAATGCAAGCCTAATCATTTACGTCTCTCTGTTTGGGGATGAGGGCTTCACTCCAACTTTGTGGGTTTTTTTGGGATAAAGCAAAGAAAATGGTCCTACACACTGAGGATTGTGAGTCTGGTTAGACTTGTGGATGGATATTTGTTTTGATCGTTTACAGTACCTATCTTTTCATATTTTGTTGATGAGAATTCCTCAGAAGTTAGCATTTCTGGACTGCACAGCTTTTCTTTCTTTCAGTGACATTTGCAACATAGGAGTTAAAGAAGTTAGTTAGCTGCTGCTGCAACTAGTCCAAAAAGGATAAACGTTCAAAGCTCACCAGGACACTGACCCAAGGAGAGCAGCAGAGTCCAGGAGTTGGAAGCGCTGAATGAGCAGTGTGCCCATTTGGAGAGAGGTGGATAGGAGGAGGCAGCAGCTGTGGAGATGACAGACATTGAGGGAGAGGAGAACCAGGGACATGGGACTTCTGATGGGTTGGTGGCTGACAACCATGAAGCAGATCGCCGCAGCAGCGTCCAGAAAGGCCTGGGTACCCCACGGCACCACCAAATTCAGTGCCAAAGCTCGTCCTCGAATGTGGATGGGTTTGAAGACTTTGAAGAGTTTGTTTTGGACTTTGATGATTACGACTTGCTTGAGTCAATCCATTCCCACCTGGGGTCACCACTGGAGCCAATCCGTAAGTTGTGTAGTTTGATTTTATTTGTTGTTGTTGTGGAGCTAAACATCTAGCTGGGTTGTGCTTCAGGGCTGTCTATTTAGAGACTATTTTAAATAAACACAGTTGACGCTTTTTCTGGAGTTTGGATGCAATCATGCAGCAGAAAGTAAAACACACATTGATAATAATAGATGGGATCTCGGCGGATTCTGTTGAATGACGATGACCTGTGAGGGCTCATTTATGGCCATTCACTGAACAAAGCCATCGACAGTATTGAGTTAATTGACTTGGGGCTTCACTGTTGCTATTTTCTACTAATGTATTGATCATGTCGCCTCCATTTGGCTTTAGACTGAGAAACAGCTGAAGCAGAGACATTTCATTGACATGTAGTTATAGTTATTTTCTCTAAATCTGTCTTATAGAATATTTCTCCACCTATTATTAATATAAAAACTAAAACACTTAATAGTGGCTATTCTTCCCTGAGACTAGGATTCAGTCTAAGCTGTAATTGCCCCATTTTACCTTTTATATACAACCTTTAAAACAGTTTGGGTTTCAGTTACAAACTACTCTGCAAAAGATATTTTGTTCCACTCCAAACATTTCCTATCCACAAACAAAGAGAGCACACATTACAGCCAGGGTTTATCCAGGGTTTGTTAGTCCTGTTTTGCATCAGTAGGTGAGACTTAAATCTGCTTTTGATGGATTTCGGCCCCTCCTAAAACTGCCCTCTTCCTCAGCTACCAAATTTGTGATGTCGTCTTATAATTTTTGTTATGTTGATGTAATGCATTTTATGTTTTTGCTTGCTTATTTTTTCTTACTATTGGCTGTTTCTGCCTTTTCTTTTTACAGCAAACATAATGGTAATGTGCATGAGTTTTAAGTAGAGATGTCTGATATTATTGATAATATACTGATAATATCAGCCATTATCAGCAATAAAATGTGATATTAAAAATATCTGGATTGTTTTTTTAAATGACAGCTTTATACAATATGTACATTTGATCAAACTCTGCAGTTAAATCTTTTCTAACTCAAAATGAGAAATATTAAAGATGCAATGTATAGTTTTTCAGATATTTTTAGCAAAATTCGCAACAAATCCTGTGGCTGTGACATCATCAAACTGCTTTGTCACTTGGGAGGTTTGGATGTGAACTCATTTTCAAATTGTACACAGATGTCAAATTTACTGCAAAGCGGATGACATATCTTTTGACATATCACTTTTTTTGGGGGGGTGGGGGTGGGGGGGGGTCAGAATTGGTATTAGTTGAGATCAGTATTGTAAATGAAGACTTTGACAAAGTTAGCATATCTGATACTGGTTTAAAACAAAAAAGCCAGTATCGCACATGAACATCCCTAATTTTAAGCCCACACTACCTATGTACATATGTATGTACATATGGTAATATGGTAACTGTAATTAGCTGGCTTTGTAGGGGAATTAAGATATCTACATAGAATACACAACACCGTCATCTCAAATTTGTTACCTGCCAGCATGTCTGTCAATCACAGAGGGTAAATGAGTAGTTTTCTAGCCCCAACTCCTATGGGACTATGAAAACAGCTGATAGCATTCAAAATCTAATGCTGCTTCAGCAGTGGCTGAGGAACCAGTTTAGGCATGGGAGGAGTCCAGTATGCCCACAAAGAACAACTTCCACACTGCTTTGTGGAGACTCGAAGGGGGAGGGGATCGACCGATCAGGCACTTCCTCCACTGACCCAAGTACATTGTGGGTCAGTGGAGGAAGTACTTCAAAAACCTCCCCAATCCCACCAACATGATCACTGATGTGAAAGCAAAGCTGGAATATTCAGGGTGGGCTATATTTGCAGCTTATGCTGAGCTTGCTGAGGTGGTTAAAACGTTTCTCAGTGGCAGGGTTATGGGGGTGGATGAGATCCTCCCAGAGTTTCCAAAGGCTCCAAATGCTGTAGGGCTGTCCTGACTGACGCACACCTGCAGCATTGCATGGACATCAGGGACAGTGCCTCTGGACTGACAGAGCCCCTCTAAAGAAGGGGGGACCAGAGGAAGATTGCAGATAGGGGATCACAATCCTCAGCCTTTCTGGAAACGTCTATTCAGGGATCCTCAAATTGAAGGTCCAAATTAAACCCCAGATTGAGGAGGAGCAGTGGGATTTGGTACAGTGGTACAGCTCTATAGCATCTTCAGGATCCTGGGAAGACCATGGGAGTTTGTCTAACCAGTGTACATATGTTTTGTGGACTTGGAGAAATTGCTTGGCTGTGTCCCCCTTGGACTCCTGTGGGAAATGCTCCAAGAAAACCTGGTGCCGGTCTCCATATACTGGCCATCCAGTACAAGTATTGGTGTCAGAGCTTGGTCCGCATTGCCAACAGCAAGTTGGATTTGTTTTCAGTGAGGGTTGGACTCCAAAAAGGTTACCCTTTATCACAGATTCTGTTTATAACTTTAATGGACCTAGATGTTGATGGGGTCTGGGTTGGTTACCTCAGGATGGGTTTTTGAGAAATCGGAGATCATGGTCCTCAGCCAGAAAAAGCGGAGTATCTTCTCTCAGCCGGAATGAGGTCCTGACCAGTGTTGGGAGTAACAGCATTTAAGTATAACAGCGTTACTGTGTTATTTTTATATTAATGGAGTAATCGAATTATTTACATTTCCCATTGTTCCCACACATCAGCTGCCAGGAGAGCAGGAGTCTGTGATGCAAATGCGATGATGATTGGCTGGGTGGGCGGATACCGTGAGTGCTCTGTTTAGGCTGGCTGTTACTTACTGCACGCTACAAAAACAGAGAAACTGCGACAATGGCGACGTCCCAGAGAAGTTCCAAAGTAGTGTTTTTGAACTGGAAGTAATGACATTACTTCATACTGAGTTAAATTAAAGGCAAGAATGTTACATGTACCTTATGCCCAAGGGAAAAAAAATATTCACGTCTGCCTCAAGCAACTCAAACTTTATGAAAGCATCTCACATCAATATATCTGAACAAAACACTTGTTGCTGCCACAAACCCAAGGCTAAATGCAGGCTGTGGCTAGATGCAGACTATGGCTAGATGCAGGCTATGGCCAGATGCAGACTATGGCCAGATGAAGACTATGGCTAAATCCAGGCTATGGCCAGATGCAGACTATGGCTAAATCCAGGCTATGGCCAGATGCAGACTATGGCTAGATGCAGAATTTGGCCAGATACAGACTATAGCTAGATACAGGCTATGGCCAGAGGTTTTTTCTTTTGACCCAAAATGACATCTATGTGTTTTATACTAGATGTGTTTTATACATCTATGTGTTAATTTTTTTTTAACATTTTATTCTTATTCATATTGGTGGCTGCAATCTATTGAGTTCAAATGTTTTAAAATACGTATCTATTTTTTTGTTTTTTATTACTCATTTGGTTACTATAGACACATTTGACCTCATAGATATTATATTTAATAGCACATTGGAAAAATTATGTCAGTTACTTAGCTAGATAACTAATTAATTTTAATGTATGGTAACTGAGTTACTAACTCAATTATTTCTTGGGAAAAGTCATTTGTAACTATAGCTAATTACTTTTTTAAAGTAGGATGCACAACACTGGTCCTGACCCAGGTGAAGGAATGTCCCGAGATGGAAATTGGGATTAAAGGATGGAGTCTGAGATTAACATGCAGATCTGTTGAGCATCAGGAGTCACTACCCAGTAGTCACTTTCGGTCAACTGCACTGACTATAACTGTTGACTTCAGTTTCAAAATAAACTCGGCAGCATCTCAACTAGAACAGTGAAGACCCTTCATTACCTTTTTGTATTTAAAAAAACTGCTACAATTTAAATTTCCCTTTGGGATCAATAAATTTAACAGTCTGCCAACCAACAACACAGCACTCCCAACAGTCCCTACACAGCACTCCCAGTCACTTGTGTAAAAGCGCTTTGAGGACACTGATGTGTAGAAAAGTGCTATACAAGTACAAGACCATTTACCATTTACATTGTTGGCAAACTACGAGCTGAAGGATCCTTACTCTGCAATTTCACTCTCCTTCTTTGGTTTACTTAGAGTCAGCTATAAGTGAAAACATAGACAACATATGTATATATTAGGATCGGAGGCTCAGAGGTGGGGCAAGGACCCATTTGCAGGCAGGAATTGGCTGGAAATAGCAGGAACGCAGATACAAATTATTTAAAAAAGAGGTCTATATTATGACAATCAACTAAAGACTACTAATGAAACCGCAACCACAACTGAAAACCCAAGGACCTAAATACCAACTTAAGGAGGAGTGTCCCATCCTGGGACCCCCTCAGGAACAGGAACAGGAGGAGGAGCTTCCAAACCTGGGACACCCTCGGGAACAGGATCAGGTGGTTGCGGCAGGGCCAGGGCCAGGCCAGGCTTGCAGGCGGCGGTGGCGACTGTGATAATAGAATATAATACATTGAGTGATGTATTATCACATCACCCGAGATGCCTTTATTGACTCAATGCATGATAGAGAGAGACAACCAACAACTCATACTCACTTCTAGGAATAATTCAATTACCTCAGTAACATAATTTAGAGAATAGGAGGAAGCCAGGCTATTCAAAAAGAAATTATACATAAAAAGGAAGCACATGTCAGCTCAACACAGACATATCATAGTTTGAACCTTATACATCTAAAATTAAATAGAAGAAGATGTATGGAGGTCTAACCATACCATTATTGAACAATTGAATGTGTCATAAAATAGTTACCAAAATGTGTCATTAATAAATGTATTTGTTATATTTTGATTATATTGTGTATTTAATTAGTTAAATCATTAAATCTATAATTAATTACCCCTCTATGAGCCGTCACCTTACTGTGGTGGACGGGAGTGAGACCTAGAGAGGTGTGATTGGGAGACATGGCCCCCAAATCTGAACCAGAGGGGTGTTATGTTTCTGGACTTCTGTGCTTGCCACTGATTGTCATGAACACCATGAACCAGCATAAGAGTGTCCACATGTACACCTGGCACCAGGACACGCTGGGCCGAAGTTTGATGATTTACTTTGTAGTTGAATCATCGGACTTGAGGCCACACTCGGGTGAAGAGAGTGGCGGAGCTGTCGACCAATCACCACCTGGTGGTGAGTTGGCTCAGATGGTGGGGAGACGCAGCCGAGGTGTTGAGAGGATCCAGTTTAGGGGCCTCAGGACAATGTGGTTCTGTTGGCTTCATCTGGTCCTGATCTCCAGCTCTCACTCAAGCGATTTGCAGTCGAGTGTGAAGTGGCTGGGATAAGAATCAGCACCTCCAAATCAGAGACCATGGTTCTCAACCAGAAAAAGGGTGGAGTGCCCTCTAAAAGTCAGGCGGCCAAAATGAGTCTCCTTCATAGGGTGACTGGTGTCTCCCTTAGAGATAGGGTGAGAAACTCGGCCATCCGGGACGGACTCAGAGTAGAGCCGCTGCTCCTCCACATTGAGAGGAGCCAGATGAGGTGGCTTGGGCATCTGGTTAGGATGCTGGTCCCTGGTGAGGTGTTCCGGGCACGTCCCTGTGGGAGGAGGCCCTGGGGGAGAACCCGGAAACGCCGGACCGATTACATCTTGCGGCTGGCCTGGGAGCTAATGTGGCTTAGTAGAGGGAAGTCTGGGCTAATCTGTTTGTCTGGCCCATCAACACCACTGGGCGGGACTAATGCTGATCTAGTGAATTCCATTGCTTTGGTAGAGACCCTGAAGAGAAACACAGGAGGATCTGCTTTATAGAGAACATATCAATAGATCTATATACAGACAGGAAGATCAAATCTTCTGCATGTATCACCTGGTTCGTACAAACCAAAGATAATTCATACCTAGATCAGTCTTCAAATGCTTAAGGGTTTTGAGATGCTTTTTTATGCCCCAATGTTGTCCAAATCTTGGTCAACACACAATGCCAGAACAGTCTGCATTAATTAATGTGTTAACACTTTATTATCATGTAATATCAAATAGTATTTTGGAACATGTTTAATATTTCACATTGTTTTTCATTTATTAGTAAACTTTTCTGTACCTGATTTTTTATTCTGAGTCATGATGCTGACTTGTTGTCTACCTATAATCCTAACCTTTATCCTGACTGCATAATGCAGACTGTCCTCACCCCTCTCTGAGCCCCACTTTGTGTAAGAGTTGATTATGGCATCGCGATGTGAACTTAAATCCATTTAACATAAAATCTTTCTCAGGTCACAGATTTGAGGACAACCCTGGGGTACGACGCCACCTAGTGAAGAAGTCCTCCAGATGTCAGATGACACGGGCCAGTAACAGCTCCACACCTTTATCCAGCTTGAAGAAGAAAAAGAGGGCAGCTGATAAGAAAACCCATGAGGTTTGCAGCAGAGATGTTTAATTTTTTTAAAAATCTAAGCTTCCAGCTCTTCATTCATTAACTGTAAAATATTTATACTGAATACAGAATTTTAGCTAGTAATCATTTCTTACTTAGTTGGTGTTGTTGAATGGACATAATGGAACTGGGGCAATGCCTTTCCAAACCACAATCTAATCTTTGGTTTGTTCTGTGGCACGTTTTTCATCAGTTTGCTGACGCTAGAAACTTGGTAGATGTTTATACTTAGCTGGTGAATCCCAAAAGTAATCCCAGAGAAAGAAGGACATAATGTTTTTTTTTTTTCCAGTTGTTTGTTGAGCTCAATGAGCTAATTGTGGAGAAAGACAATGAAATGCGCTGGAAAGAGCGAGCTCGTTGGATCAAGTTTGAGGAGGATGTGGAGGAGGAAACGGACCGCTGGGGCAAACCTCATGTGGCGTCACTCTCTTTCCGCAGCTTGTTGGAGCTTCGTCGCACCATTACACATGGTGAAAAGCTTGTGCATGCATGCAACAGAACATATCTCCACATTGCCACTGTTTTGGCTTCACTGCAGCTAAAATGAGTCCTGAACCACAGACCGCTTGTTTGCTAACTTTACAAAACTTAACACTGAAGCAAATGCTGAAATAAAAATTATTAAAAAATAAATGATCCAGTCGAAGCAACTACTTTTTCTCTGCTTTGTTTTACATTTCCCTGTTAGGTGCCATCCTTTTGGACCTTGACCAGAACACTCTGCCTGGAATTGCCCATCTGGTTGTGGAAACCATGATTATCTCTGACCAGATCAGAGCAGAAGACAGACCCAGTGTTCTTCGTGCTCTGCTTCTCAAACACAGGTCAGAACATTTACTAACAACTGCATTATACAGCAAGAAGGTTGCTGGTTCGAGCCTCGGTTCAAGCCTCGGTTGGGGCGGGGATCAAATCGGGAATCTTTCTGTGTGAAGTTTGCATGTTCTCCCCATGTTCTTGGGTTCTCTCCGGGTACTCCGGCTTCCTCCCACAGTCCAAAGACATGCACCTTGGGAATAGGCTGATTAGAGACTCTAAATTGCCCATAGGAGTGAGTGTGTGTGTGCATGGTATGTTTGTTTATGTGTGTTGGACCTGTGATGGACTGGGGACCTGTCCAGGGTGTACCCCGCCTCTCGCCCGTTGTGAGCTGGGATTGGCTCACAATTGGTCACAATATAATACATCAAAAGAACAACAAGCAAAACTGTGAAGCAGAGCTGAAGAGTTGGACTTGACAGTTCTTTTAAACTCATTTTCCATCAGGTTGCTGCCTTTATAAGTGGCTATGGGGCATAAACTTGTTAGATCTGTGTCACCTCATTTCAGCATCTCTTCTGCGTCTCATCCGTAACTCCATAAAAACTTTCGTTACCTACTTGTCTAAAATAATTGTACTTGTTTCAGAAGCAGCAGTGATACTACACCTAAATAGAAAAACTAGTCTCATTAAACTTCTTGGTCGGGAAGGCTGTAAACCTTGTGTCCTGAAACAGCAGAACATTAATAGTTAACCTATTAAAATCCAAATAACTAACTAACTCATTTTATTTACCAAATACAGAAATCATTATCATAATCATAACACTACACAATACATCACTGTGCAGAGTAGTTATTACAGTAACAGAACTCTTTGGAATATTTTGCTTTGGAAATGATTGATTATTTATCGGTTTCTTGCTAAACAATGTTTTTCACCAGTTGACTGCACTAATGTGCTGATCATTTATCATCTTAATCCTATTTTCAGCTCAGGTAGTATGTACTTCCTGTATATGTTTATACATCTCAAAGAAAGGCTTTATTTGGGGTGTTACCGTGGTAACATTTGCCATGTCTGTGACAGCAGAAATTCTTCTGCCTCATAATTTACTACCCATAAAGTTTTATGACTTTGTGTTTGGTATTTTCTTTCTTTTAAATGACCGCCAGTCTCCAGTTGCAGACCTGCAGCTGTATTTACATGTTGAGCTTGGATGGTGAAAGTTCAAGCTCTCCTTTTCATAAATCGTTAAGCTTTAGTAAAGGTTGTTTACAAAATCTTAACTTTGGAGAACTGAGCAGGGAATTTCCCCCCAGAAATAGTTTATTAGGATGTGATTTCTCAACCAGTGTACTTTCCCCTGGGCTGACAAGCATCAAATATTAATAGGGTGCTGTTGCTGTACTGATTCGTAAAGGTCAGACAGCTAGATCAAAGTTTTAATCTTCATCATGTAAGCATTTTTTTTGGACACATGATCTGAGAACATTGGGTGTTTTACTCTAGATTTTAAAAAGGAAATTGGTAAAACATGGGACCAGACTGGCTTTTAACCAGATTTCAAATGCTGCCATTAGATCAAACGTTCATTTATTTGATTTAACATGAGATAAAACAACTGTACTTAGTGTCTTAAGGTCCAGTGTTGTTTGTTAGTTTTTTAAACTGGGCCAGTTGCTTTTTACATCCAGCTGAGTCGTGTCGAGGTCGGCAATGGTAAATGCAGCTGACTGAGGAAGCAAATGGTCATTTTTAAAGCTCAAATGTCATTATAGTGAATATAGTAAACCAAGATCTGAGCTGCAGCTTATTGAGAAAAAGCAAAAAGAAGGCACAAAAAACACAATGTGATAGTTGATTGAGATGCTGTGTTTTATTACACGGGGAGTCATTTCAGCGAAAACATGTTGATGTAGCTGAAGCGCTCCTCAGTCACTGATTAATATTGACAGCTAAACTGACCTGAAACACATGACCAATGGAAAAGAGGGGAAATACAGAGAGAGATATAGATTTTTTTGTTACATAACAATGACAAATAATTATCTAAATGCTGGCTGCCTGAATTGCTAGAGGGAAGACAGCAGCTGTTAAGACAACAGGAAATGTGTTGCTTTGATGCCTGATGAAACATGGGGACTAATGCTTGCTGGAAATGTACTGTTGGTGTCAGGTCTGATGGTGGCGCTATAGGCAAATTCAAATGGGCAAATTAGGCCCTTCCATCCAGGAACTACCTTTTCATTTTAATTTGTGTACTTTGGAATATAATTATCATTTAAATAGCAGCTTTTTATAGTGATAATAAATTATTATCAGAATCTATTTTTCTTTTGCTCTTTCAGCTCTGAGAAATGTATCTGTCCAGATATTTATAGGTGTCTGTATAATTTATGTGCAAATATAATCATCAAATTGCACAATAACACTAAGGACCCATAATGACAAATGGGTAGACTGATGCCTTACATGATCTGCTTTCTTAGTGCAGACCCTGAATGAGGACGGCCTTCTAAGTTACTGTACATGTTTCTTCAGTCTGTGTCCAGTGTCCTTCCCCATGGAAGAAAAGAAGCAGAGAAATGGCAATGACTGCTGACTGCATCCTGAGAGTGATTTCTAAAGGATTTCTTTTATTGTGGCTGAAATGTTAATAGTTTTATTCAAGTAATATTTTTGTTTTACTGTGAGTGTAATTAAACTGATAAAGGGTGGAACTGTATAACTTCTGACCATATGCGCTGAGGATAGAATAAATGCCAAGCTATTATGAGCCAAGAGATGTTTGCCATCGGCAGGTTGTACAAGTGTTTACAGTTAGCCAATGAATTAGGCGATGATGAGTGAACAAGTAGTAGCTCTCATCCATCTGGAATACGCCAAGTGAGTTAGTGGACAGTAATAAGCAGATGCTATTTTAGCTTTAGCTAGCATTTCCTCAGAGCCTGTACTAGGTGTTCATTTTTGGTGAACTAAAGATGTTTGATTAGTGTGTATTGTTATATTTGTACCAATAATAATACAATACTAATACCAAAAGTATTCACTGTTGTTTGTATCGCTACTCTGAAACATGTACTTACTAACCCCTATATCCTTCCCAGATAGAGTACAAACAAAAGCAATTTGCATACAAGTTTCAAGTAACAATGGGGAATGGATCAACAGACATTACATTTTGAGATATTTGCAGCAGAGTGTTTTCTGGCATTTGACCTTTAAAAAAAAGATGAAACAAAAGTTGTGCTATTGTTCAACTTCAACAGAACCTCCAAGATTAGGTAAAGGAAAGTTATAAGCAGCAGTGCTATTTGTTACGGGGCATTTACAGGGCAATTCGCTGTATTTAAATGCAGGCATACAGAGGATGGACTGTTCTCACAAAGCGACACAACAGATGCATGTAAAAGAAGGAGCCTAGCGGACATCCTCCACAGCTGGTCATCGTGCTTTCATTCCATCTTTTACTAGCTTTTCACATAAATTCCCAGCATGTCACTAATGGGAAAAAAAACTGTCATTAGCGTCATCACCAGCTCAAGAGATCAGATTTACGATGTGGAAAGAAACACACAGAGCTGCTGCTAACATTTAGCTAATCTCTTACTCAGAGCATTTTATTATTTCTTTGGAGACGTCCTGAGCACAGTTCACTTCAGTGCAACACCTCGTTCTTTTGTCTCGTGTTCTTCCTGTTTGTAGCCGTGGCTTACAAGACTATGTGGACCTCATGAACAAGGCGATGTCATTACTGAACCTTACAGTGATGTAACAAAATTACTGAAAATCTGGTCTTGTGAGAGACATTTAATACTTGATGTCATATGCAAAGTTGGAAAACTATGGCTAAAATGAGGGTGAAATCAGATAAATTTACAATGCTTTTACAAATCTTCTAAATGATTGTGTTAAATTTAATCTGAAATGTATGTCACAGAGTTGAGACAGACGTCATATTTTTATGCAGCAGGAAGCATTATGTGTAAAAACAGCATGCTGCATGTAGCCTCACATCTTCTTTTGTGCATGCAGGTTACCCCTAACCTGCTGCCATTGGGGTTAATGATACAATTAATGCCAATGCAACCTCCATCATGATGATCATGATAAAACACTAAACTTGGATGGCTTCATGCACTTATTTATGCTTATGCTTTGTTTGGTTTTCAATCAGCCACCCGAGTGATCTGAAACATCGCTTTCACCGCCACCACTCATCTGCTAGTCTGCACGGCAGCTTCAATCACAACCACGTCCAGGACACCAGCCTCCCACTGGTGGCCGAGGAGACCGAAGAGCACCATGATAACAAAGGGGGAGTGTACGACCCCAAACAGGATGTGTTCGTCAGCCTCTTTGTAAGGTTTCACTTATTAAAACTCTGTATAATGAAAAAAAGAAGCTCTGGCATTCCTGCATCTCATTTTATAATGTGAAAGGATCTTGACAGAGATGCAAAAATATTAAATTAGAGTGATGAAAGGCTGTAACGTAGTGGAAACACTGCAGGCAAAAGAGCACACTTTCTGTTTTGACAAAGCCGACAGTGGTGATAAACTGGTTTTGACAAGAGCAAGCTCAGATAATTGAACTCAGCTTATCTATATGGACATAGATAAAAGACTGAACTGTCTTATTCTAGTTTATAGCTTGCTTTAAGATGTAAGAATCACCAGTAAGCATAGTTTTAAGTCATTACTTAAAACTGGTGATGTAAGGCCTGTGGCACTCACATTGTTCTTTGAAACACCCTCCGTGAGGTCAGAAGTCATATAGGTAGTTCTTGAAGTTGGAGACAGCGAGCCTCCCTCTGCCACATGTGTTGAATTATATTCTTAGTCAGCCAGCAGGTGCTTCTAGTTAAAGCTGCTTGATATGTTAGCTGTGAAAACTTAATGTTCCCAATGGGTGAAAATATTGGCAAATTTAAACCATCCTTAAAGACAACAAATCTTTTCCAACATTAACAATCAGTTGTGCAGTTTACATGAACTGCATAGGGATATGAGGATGTGACTGTTGATACATTCACTCCCACGGTTCCCACAGTAAATTTATGTTATTGGTCTCACGCACAGTTCTGGTGTAACATCATGTTGGTCGGGATTGTAAAGTGGGTAATCTTTGCACTGTTCTTCCTCCAAGAAATCTCTCCACCCTCTGCCTCCTGAGAGCCATCCAGCTGCAGCCACATCCATGAAACTGCTTGCTAAGATTCCCAAAGACGCAGAAGCTGTCATTGTTTTAGTTGGTAAGTTCTGGGGAAATGGAAATCATTTAGAGGGATTCTTTCTTGTCCTTACTTCTGTTTTTGTAAACCACTCTGAGAATAATCATACTCCACAGCCGTGTCATCTTCACCACTGATAGCGTTACTTCTTTTGGTTGTGTTGAAAGTGGACAGTGACAGTTCTCATATTTCTGTGTTTATTATTTTTTTCTCCTCTTCTAAGGCTGTGTTGAATTTCTGGAGCAGCCTGCCATGGCCTTCGTCAGACTGAGTGAGGCAGTCCTCTTTGAGTCAGTGCTTGAGGTCCCCGTCCCCGTTCGGTTTCTTTTTGTCCTGCTCGGCCCCAGTCAGTCCAATGTGGACTATCATGAGATTGGACGTTCCTTTGCTACTCTCATGTCTGACAAGGTACTTCAAAGCCCACATGGCTATCAGGGATCAAGTCACAAGGATGATATAGGATAGATTGTTCCGATGTTATCAGTTGAAGGTTAGAAATTGATGACAACTTTCTAATTTCAGCTCTCACTAACTCAACCAGTTCTGTTTCATTGCAGAATTTCCACGAGGTAGCCTACTTTGCTGATGACAGACAAGACCTCCTGAATGGTATCAATGAGTTTTTGGACTGCAGTATTGTTATTCCACCCTCAGATGTGGAAGGCAAAGACCTCCTGAAAACGGTGGCGGACTTCCAGAAGCAGTTGTTGCGCAAGAGAAAAGAAAGAGAAGGCAAGAAGCACCAATCCACGTATGGAGCAGAGCAGGAAAACAAAGGTACCCTGTCAGGACCTAAAGAAGCTGCATTATGAAAGTAATGTTTAACTATTTTGTTTTTAAAAAACCTTTAGCTTATGTTAACTGAGCTTTAAAAACATCTAAACCTAAAAGCAAACACCATTGTATGGCTAACTAATTGAGAGATTATGGCCTAAGACAGTGGTTCCCCAAGTTATTTTGCTTGATACCCTTTTCCATGCAACTAAACAGGTCAACAACTAGACTCCCCCACCTCCGTACCACCTTGCTTTCCTATAGTGAAACTGTCCGTGGATTTGTGCTTAATGCTCATTAGCTTGCTTCTTTCCAAAAATGATGCCTTCTGGCTGAGAGTCATCTAGTTCCTTCATAAAACTGAAGTTCAGGTAACTTAGACCTAAATTTATTTATCCCTTTAGAATGACTCCCTCAGGGAAATTAGGTTTCCAGCAGCTTATACATTTAAACAAAGAAAGACTCTGGAATACAATAGCCTACAATACAAAAGAAACAATAATACAATAATAAAAAAATAGAATAGGTGTTGCAAAGCTAGCAGCTAGCAGAGCTAGCAAGGCTAACAGTTTGTCTTGTAAGCAAGCGGGGAACTGGATCTTTGTTGCATTTTAAAGTTAAAAATATCCATGCAATATATATATATATATATATATATATATAAAACACACACACTCGCTCTCTTCGCTAGAAGAGTAGAAAGTAGAAGGACAAAAAGTTTTAAAAGGTTAAAATAGCTAAAGAGTGGAGAGCTACTGGAGAGGTAGCCATTGCCCACAGCGCCAACTGTAACTATCAACATATGGTCTTGTGGATTTTTGCACTTAAATTCATGAATCTTATTTCAATCATTCACATGTAAGCAGGAACTCCCAAAAGTTTGTAGTGTCTGGTCCCAAAGGTATCGCTGAAAGATGAAACCACCTAGCCATTTCTCAGAAATAAATTCATCTGAGTATTTTGCAGTAGTTTTACCGAGCAGCCCATGCTGATCATCTCAAGTGAAGTTTTACAATCAATTTTCAACTGCAAATTTCATTATCAATCTAACACTTACTTTGTGGTGAACTGAAGCACTTGGCCATCCATAACCACTTCAACAAGCTAATTAGGCACACAGAGAGAGAGAGAGAGAAGGCAGCAAGACGGAGTGTGTTTGTAAGGGTTTACAGCAGCTGTAATGGACTCCCTACCTCTTTAACAACACAATGTTCATTTATAGTTTGCTTTATGGAATAATTGGGAGATCAAGATGGTTATGATGGTTATGATCATGATGTTAGTTTTATTTTTGATATTTTCTATTGAATTGAATAATTGAGCCTTTAGTCCTCTGTGATTTTGGAGAAAAGGGTTTTAGGGATTTCCTGGGTGTCATGGGGATTGAAGCCCCCAAAACGACAACATACCTACAAGAGATTCATTACATTTAATCATTAGAGTAATGTAAGTGTCAGCCATTTAGAAGACGAGTTATTGAACAGAGATGAGATCTGTTTCTTATACAGTTCAATGATAACCAGTTCCAATTGTTTGGAATATTCCTGTACAGTTAACTAGTCTGGCCCAAAGTCACTGTGCAGTTCTGAGACAGAAAGTAGGAGCACCAAAGAGTCGGTAACAACAGTTCATGATGCAGGTGTAGTTCAGACACAGAAAAAGGCAGCTTTTGCATCAATGTACAAAACATAAACTAGCTCCTGCATTTGAATTGTTTTATTGTCATGTTTGGATGTAATTTCATTGTAAAAAGTTTTTCTCTCAGATATTAATCCAGAAGAAGAGGAAGAAGAAGACCAGGAAGTGGACCCCTTAAAACGCTCAGGAATCCCTTTCGGAGGCCTGATCCACGACATCCACCGGCGTTACCCACAATATGTCAGCGACATGAAGGATGGCCTGGACATGCAGTGCATTGCTGCTGTCATTTTCATCTATTTTGCCGCACTGTCACCCACTATTACCTTCGGAGGCCTTTTGGGTAAAGCTAAAACTATCAGCCACATGAGGGAAAGTAACATCTGAACCAATTTCACTGACTTTCTTTTGTCGTTGCACCTAAAGGAGAGAAAACAGAAGGCATGATGGGGGTGACTGAGCTCATTATTTCAACAGCGACTCTTGGGGTTATTTTCTCTCTGCTTGCTGGTCAGCCGCTTCTCATCATTGGTTTTTCAGGACCCTTATTGGTGTTTGAAGAAGCCTACTACAAGGTGTGTAGTGGATAATTTCAGAGGAGGCTCATATTCCTGTGATCTGACCATACATGGTTTATCATAACTTGCCAACTGAAAGGTTAAACAGCCATCCTCAGGGGTCACCAACTGGCAGACTCCGGTCCGGATCCGGACCCCGTGAGGCTTTGACGCGGACCGCTGAACACTTTTAGCATAATAAATGGTAGTAT
>JBAMHV010000013.1:23203345-23216539 GCA_037177535.1 Pseudomugil gertrudae
TAAAAGTGTTCAGCGGTCCGCGTCAAAGCCTCACGGGGTCCGGATCCGGACCGGAGTCCGCCAGTTGGTGACCCCTGCTCTATACCATGTAAATCTTATCAACCCATATTTTATTCCCAGTAGAGCATAAACAACACATCAGATATTGAAACTAACATTTTATCTTTCTATGGAAAATATGAGCTGATTGTGAATCTAATGGCAGCAACAGAAATGTTGGTCTAGGATGATGTGTAGCTTTGTGCAGCATCTCCTCTTCTAACATCTGTCTGTAAACATCTGGGAAGTAAAGAGACCAGTTGCTGGAGTTTTAGTAGAGGAATGTTGTCCCATTCTGCTCTGATGAGGATTCTAGCTGCTCTATATTCCTTGTTGCTGGATTTCTGCTTTCATGATGCCCCAAATGTTTGGTACTGAATAAACATTTGGCTTCTTCGTTGCATGATGGAGCTTTAACCTTAACTGTGTTCATAAACAGATTTCTGGAAGTTTCATTGAAATTGCTCCTGCAGTTGTTTTGGATTTCTTAGTTATATTTTCAGCCTCTTTGCTCCTCTTCTGACTTTTTAAAGATGTGATGCTGCCGTCAGATTCATCCCAAACTTTTATTTTCCTTGCCATGCTAAAGTTTCTCGGTGTGAACATATGATGATGTTTATGTTCTGTTGAATAAAATATGACTTGATGAGATTTGCAAATAATTGCATTATGTTTCTTTACATTTTACACATTACTGCAACATTTTGTATTGTAGTTAGTTACCAGCTAGGTAACTAATGTGTTTTTCTTTCTCTTTAGTTCTGCCAGGCTTATGACTTTGAGTACCTGACTGGCCGAGTGTGGATCGGTTTCTGGCTCATCTTCATCGTCCTGGTGCTTGTGGCAGCAGAAGGCAGCTTCATGGTCCGCTACATTTCACCTTTTACCCAAGAGATTTTTGCTTTCCTCATCTCCCTCATCTTCATCTACGAAACCTTCTCCAAGCTTATCAAGGTAAACCACAAACACTACATAATTGTTTTATGTGTTTACATATAGAAGAAGCTAACATAGCTGAATCGGCCTTGTTTTCAGGTGTTTATGGAGCATCCACTGATGGCAATGTACCCAACAGACTCCACGGCAACTAATGGGTTTCCAAATCATGACATCCCCGTCTTTAACCAGCCCAACACTGCTCTCCTGTCTCTGGTGCTCATGATGGGCACGTTCTTTGTTGCATTCTTTCTCAGGAAATTCAGAAACAGTCGCTTTTTGGGTGGCAAGGTAAGGTATCCTGAACATTTAAAGATTCTCTATACATCATTGAAAATATTATATTGAATGTCAGCATTTACAAGCAAAATTCAACAATGAATCAAATTTTAACACTTTTTTATCTCTTAAGATTTTTGTTAATGCAAACTAGTATTAAACTAGTTTAAAGTTACTTCACCCAATAATACATGTGTCTCTGCTTAATTTTAGTATTTTGCTAAAATAAGCTCTCTCTTCTTGCTAAGACCTGTGTTTTTATTTCAAATAACATTTTTTATTAATATTTTTAGGCCAGAAGAATTATTGGGGACTTTGGCATCCCCATCTCAATCTTAGTTACAGTATTGGTGGATTATACCATTACTGACACGTACACACAGGTAATTTCACCATAACATCATGCCTTTTAAAAAAACATTTTATACACATGTTTATGTATCTGAATATGACTGTTTTCCTTTTTTAGAAACTCAATGTCCCATCAGGGTTTTCAGTCACATCCCCTGATAAAAGAGGCTGGTTCATCAGTCCATTTGGTGACAAGCAGCCATTTCCAACCTGGATGATGGGGGCATCTTTTGTTCCTGCCCTTCTCGTCTTCATTCTCATTTTCATGGAAACTCAGATCACTTCGTGTGTGCTCTTTAATTTTTTACACGCACCATAGTTTGCACATTTGAACTGGAAAGATGTAGCATTTGTATGTTGGAACGTTTATTTTTAAAGTTTGTTTTCCTCTTTTTCAGATTGATATGCAGTAAAAAGGAACGTCGCCTTATTAAAGGTTCAGGATTCCATCTGGATCTACTACTTATTGTCATCCTTGGTGCCATCTGCCCTCTTTTTGGCCTGCCGTGGCTCACTGCAGCCACTGTGCGCTCTGTCACTCATGTCAATGCACTCACAGTAATGAGCAAGGCAACAGCTCCAGGAGAAAAGCCCGTGATCCAAGAGGTGAAAGAGCAAAGGCTGACCGGGCTTCTTGTGGCTGTTCTCGTTGGTAAGAGTAAAGGAGCTACAGTGTGTCCACTGAATGTCATTAAAATCCCATAAACAAAAAGCTATTTAGCTTGTTAGTTTTACGAAAGCTATAAAAGAGCTGCATCAATTTTGTTTATTGTTTTGATTTTTTAAAAACAAAAGGAATAAATGCAAGACTATGAATGGACAAAACATCCTGTAAGTTAAATAAAACACAAAATTGACAATATACCTCTCTGCTAAAACTATCTTCTGTTTTTATGCTATAGCTAATAATCTATTTAATGCATTGGTAGCTCCTCTGTAATGCTAGAGCTAACTACCTCCTCTAATGCTGGAGATAAAATATCTACTCTTTAAAGTTAGCTGTAACTAACTCTTAACTTGCAAAACATTAGAAAAAACACTGTTTTTTACATCTCAGGCATGTGTCTAGTCTGTAATTGTCTGGCATATTTATTTATATGTATAAATAGGCCTGTAATCTTTATCATTTATACAGCCATAACATATGGGATTTTAGGAAAACATAAAATCAGCAAAGTGGAAATATTTTTGTAAACTTGCTGCATTACTTTTAGTTTTAGCTTGGGTGGTTGGTATAGACCCTTTGCAAGTGACATATGTGACTGATGCGTGTGCATCTCAGTGCAAAAAAAGCTTTCTTTGACAGCTTGATACGCAATATTGTATACACAACCACTCGTGACTTTGAGGAAGTTTTTAAATAAAAAATGCCATCTTGCTGTGCTGTTGGATGTACAAATTGGAGAAAAAACAATCCACATGTTGGTTTCTATTCGATACCTGGAGGCAGGCATCCATTAAAAAAATAGATGGGTTTTATGGCCACGTGTTATCAGCAGGGATAATTGGACGGAGGCCCAAATAAAAAAATATGCAAGAGTGTGCATTTTTTTTCAGGTAGACATAAATATATTTACATAGATCTATGGCTATAAAGTCTTGTCGTAATTAATGGATATGAGTGGGACATAACTGTAGCTGCTTAAGTAAATAGTATAGCTAAACATATAATAAAGTTCTACATTCTACAGGCATTTAGCAGACGCTTTGATCCAAAGCGACGTACATCAGAGAATAAAACAACATAAGCTAGAAATCAAACAAGAGACAGCATAGATAAGTGCCAGACTGCTGCAAGTCTGGTTGGACACAGACGTTGCCCAATATCATCAGTGCTGAGTAAACAAACGTGAGCTTTAGGAAAGTTGTTTAAGTACAAGTGGTAAAAATAATAAAATCCTATCAATTAGTGATTTAATTTAGAAGTAATACTTCTGCTACTATTACCAGACTGTTTTAAACATACTTTGATAAGTGAAGCCAGAGGATCTGATAGCTAACTGGCTAGAGGACTGCTTATTTTCATAATTATTAATAGGTGCATTAATACAAATATAAAAACCATATTTTCAGAAATGTTGTAAAAAAAACATTGTAAAAGTCATTTAAATATTCTCATAAACTTAAATTCAACACATGATCTAAAGGAATAACTTCCAGAGTTTTCTCTTATTGCATATTTCATTTATTCATTCTTTTTTCAAACTACTTAATGGCAAACTTTTATCTGGAAAATATAAATGTATTTAAAATTTGAAGCCAGCAAAACAATGTTTGCAGGAGGCAGAGAAGGAATCATATCAGCTTGTACACTTCTTTAATAAACTCTCCTTGTTAAAAATGTGCTTTAGAAAAAAAAGCTTGTCTGAAAACTATTAATTTATGACAACAAAGGATGTATGGGTAATGTTTAAAAAGAAACCTGCACCAAATAATTCATTTTTCCAAGTGAAACACGTTATTTCTCACAGTTAATACCAGAAAAACAATAATAAATTCCAAACATGAATTTTCAATTTAATATAGCTAAAACTTTTGCTAATATAAAATAGGCAGGGGATAATATTCTGCTGTAAAGAAATGCAGGAGAAACCCTCTGTTGTAGTCAGAGCTACGTGGGCTCAAGAATACACTGAATTCACCTTCTGAGTTCGGAAAAGAAACCTAAAACTATATTACACAAGGGTACCATATAGTAAATGCACCAAAGCTTTTCCAGGTTCTTTGGAGACAAACTCACAGAAATATACACAGGTTTGTGATTTCACGAGGTCCTGCTGATCTACATATGAAAAATATTTATGGAAAAATACACCTCCCCCAGTAAAAGAGCATGAGATGATATGGGGAGACATTAGTGTCCATATTACGGTAAATGGAGTTGTATTTACAGTATATAGCACTTTTCCCATGAGCATGAACACTGCATGTTGCTTTCACACACGCATACAGTCACACCCCAGTTGAAACACTGGCAGGCAATTTAGTTTCTTGTCATGGCAAACTGGAATTGAGCCACTGACTTACTGGTTGGAAGATGGCTACTATGTACTCTGAGCTAGTCAGCCTGTTGCATAATGTTAACATGACTTTCACATTTGTATTAATAATGTTGTAGAAACAAACATTGACATTTTGGAGACACGTGTTACCATCAAGGTGTCATCGTTTCCCAGGGAACTGAGAATATTTCAGCATTTGAATGTGCGGCGTCATTTCCCATGACTTCACAGACACAGTGTGTGTGACTTGCCTGCCGTCCAGTCCTCTCTCCTGTCTAAAAATATGGTGGACTGCGAGGAGAATGACAAGGCAATGACAACCACAAAACTCAGTATCCTGAGGTTCACTATGAGACTGTATGTAAAAAGTGTAATCAAACATAGTGGAGATGTAAAACAATATGACTCAAACATTCTTTGTGTGGGCGCTCGCATCAAATTTCTGCTTTTCCTAAAAAGATTTAGCATGAAAGGGAGTTTTCACATTTGACATCCCAACTGATGAATCACCTCATGCAACCTGTTGGGTCTGTCATGCTCTGTAAGGCAGAGAGGGGTAATCTGAACCACTCACAGATTCTGGAGCAATTAATCTGTTCAGTTTTGGAGCTGCAGAGAACTTATTTTTCTTGACATTAATTAGCGTGCTGGAATTTCCAGGCGAGTAATAATGGAGGGAGCAGAGTGGCACTTGAGCAGCTACTACATGTCTAGACAATCATCCGGTATGACTCAGCCTCTGCGGCACCTTAAATGATGGTGTTTTTCAGATGAATCTTTTTAAAGCTCCAAATGAAATAAGTGGCTTATGGTGATATATTTGAGGTGTGCAACATTAGTGAGTGTCCATGACTAATTTTTTCCTCTCTAACCCTTCGCTGCCCAACAGGTATGTCCATCGTGATGACTGATGTGCTGCGCCACATACCTTTAGCTGTTCTCTTCGGCATCTTCCTGTACATGGGGGTCACCTCTCTTACAGGCATCCAGCTGTACGAGCGCATTACCCTAATGGTCACTCCTGCCAAGCACCATCCAGACCACATCTATGTCACCAAGGTAATGCACGCAACATGTTGGCCCTGGTGTTGTCTGTGAGAAGGGATAACCGAATCCAGCAGGATAACAACCGAAGCCAGAACCGAAACTGCCTTCCCCAACAGCGTTCACTTAACTCAGTCAGAACAGCAACATCAGAAAAGCCGAAGAGTTCGGGACATTAACAGAAACCCGAGTAATAACAGGCTCCGTTTAGAAACATGCACAAGTATTTTGCAGAGATAAATGGCATTAAGCTTTATTTTGGAAGATGAATCTAATTTTTTATCACATATTAGTAACTAACTTACACAGTTTTCTTTCTGGCTACTACAGTATTTACAGTACACTACAGTATTTATCCCTCTGCTAGTAAGATTGCATTTACACATTCAGCTCCACTTTCAGTATTTTCATTTTTGGCATTTTGAAAACTAATTGTGTCAAGGTTTCAAGTTAAAGTTGGTTTAAACTCACGCAGCATCTGGGTCTGATCCGTTCCTCCGTAACCTCCGTAGGCTCTGCGTAGGCTCGATGTGTGTTTTCAGACCTGACGTGCATTCCAGCTACTGAAAACAGCTATGTGAAAGTACTCCCTTATGATTGGTCAGATTGCGATTCATATTGCTGAATTGTTACACAAAGCAGCCAAAACTGTTGTGCAGTTTTTCTAACAGCATCCCATAAAGACTGATCACTACATGTAAATGAAATATAGTGAACTTGTTTTGTTGAACTATGGAAAAAACTCTGCCAGGGGGAGTTTACCAGCTGATAGCAACCTTACTGCTACCCACAGATCCAGAAAAGAAACTGCAACAAGACAATTTCACCCTATGCTTGAGTACAAATGACTCTCTTACCCGAGCACACATTCTAAAGTATCAAATCATCTCGTATGTCTGATTACTGTGTGATCTTTCCTTCCTCAGCTTCAGATGTCTCATAGTCACTTCATTTCAGTGCAGATCTTCAGTCAGTATGTTGTGCAGAGCTGATCCCAGTGTGATATTTCCCTCTGCTTATCCCACAGTCTGTTAAAACCTTCCACAGGTGTTAACAAATTAAATGATTGTAAAGAGCTGTATTAATTACTGAAGAAAAAAATGAAATAATTAGTCTACTGAAGAAATAAAATAAAATACATTTCTTTAGAATATATAATGTTGTAAAATAAATTATTAAAATAAAAATGTAATATTAAAAGTATAAATGTGATCAAACTCCTATGAAGTATAGTAAAATACATTTATAATATTATAACAAAATACCAAAATATGATGATAGACTAAATATATAAATTGAAATAAAAATGTACAAAATTATAAAATTATAAATGAATGATAATACATTTATTCATAAATGAAAATGCAACCACAGCCCATCTATCTTATACCGCTTATCCAGAGTCGGTTCGTGGGGGCAGCAGCCTAAGAAGGGAAAGCCACACTTTCCTCTCCCTAGACACATTTGCCAGGTCAACAGGGGGAATCCTAATCCCATAAGGGACAATAAACTAACTAACTAACTAACTAACTGGATTTCATGCTCCATCCTTTCCTGGTGAACAAGACCCTGATACTTGAACTCCTCCACTTGAGGCAGGACCACATTCCCCACCTTTAGAGGACACTCTACCCTTTTTCCGGTTGAGATGGTCTCAGATTCGAAAGTGCTGATTTTCATCTCAGCGGCTTCACAATTGAATGCAAATCACTCGAGTGAGAGCTGGAGATCAGGACCAGATGAAGCCAACAGAACAACATTATCTGCAAAAAGCAGAGACCCGATCCTGAGGCCATCAAACCGGATCCCGTCAACACCTCGGCTGTACCTACCAATTTTGTCCATTAAAGTTCTGAACAGAATTAGTGATAAAGGGCAGCATTGGCAGAATCCAACCCTCACTGGAAACAAATCCGACCTAATGTTGGCAAGCTCTGACAAGATCCAGACAGCTCATACAGGAGGGTCCAGTACTCTATACTCTCGTAGGAGCCCCCAAAGGAGTCCCCAAGGGACAGGAATGAATGCCTTCTCCAAGTCCACAAAACACATGTTGGACAAACTCCCCAGCTCCCTTCAAGACCCTGAAGAGGGTATAGAGCTGGTCCACTGCTTGTAAGATTTTTAACCCTTTATTTGGAGGGGTCGGGTGTGGCGGCTAGGTTGCGGGAGCCCTGGTTGTCCGATTCTTGATTGCAGAAACTGGTTAAATGACAATGATTTTACAATATGCACACAATGAAAGACATAAAAGAGAATATAAGGAAAAATAAACAAAATACATATAAGATAACTTAAAATTCCATCCATCCATTTTCTACCGCTTTTCCCTGAACGGGGTTGCGTGGGGACTGGAGCCAATCCAAGCTCACAATGGGTGAGAGGCAGGGTACACCCTGAACAGGTCACCAGTCCATCACAGGGCCAACACACACAGACAACCACGCGCACACACACTCACTCCTATGGACAATTTAGAGTCTCCATTCAGCCTATCCCCAAGGTGCATGTCTTTGGACTGTGGGAGGAAGCCGGAGTTGTTTAATTCTAATTAGGTAAAAACTTAAGGAAAATATATAATATAAAAAAAATCACTTTTACTACATTACACAACAACGTGTAATGTAATAATAAATGTATAGTAATGAATTATAATAAAGTTGTAGGTTTTGTTGTTAAATATCACTGATATGTTTCCTGAACTGGACTGCATTTTGTCTTCAGCAGTGCATTCATGTCTGGTAAAACATATACATGTACCACTATGTCTGCTGGTGTCTCACCCAGTACCTGAGCTGTGACTCGCCCACTTCCATAAAGCTTTGGATTGTCTAACATCACACACCCTTCAGAACCACCCAGAAAACCTGTAAAGTTTAAAACTCTTTTAGACTTTAGAAATGTAATACTAAAAACAGAGATCCATCCTGTCCTGTATGCCTTACACAAGATTCCGAGTCTTCCACTAGATGGAGCTCAGGTCATGTAGGATTTTCTGTCTGGAGAACCGTTGTTTATGACTGTGTGTATTCAGTTTTCCTCAGTGTACATCATGCAGTATATCTGTGTGACTATACAGCTGTTTGTTTAACATGTCTCCAACCAACTCGCTGTGTGTGTGTGTGTGTTCCTTCAGGTGAAGACATGGCGTATGAACATGTTCACCCTAATCCAGCTGGGATGTATTGTTGCGCTGTGGGTTGTGAAGTCTTCGGTGGCCTCCCTGGCCTTCCCCTTCATCCTCATCATGACTGTGCCGCTGCGTCGCCTCATCCTCTCCAGGATTTTTGAGGAACGTGAGCTACAGGCGGTAGGTTTGGGTAACGATGACAATCCAGGAATGTTCCCCCTACTATAAAAGAAATGTTGCAGATAAATTTCAGCTCTAAAATTTCCTGATAATATTCCAGTCAAAAAATAGAAAGCTTTCTTCTCTACAATTATTCAAATCATGTGTAAATATTTATCTTTGCTCTGTGTCCTCACTAAAAGAAAGGGACACAGCTCTCACTAAAGCTGAGTATCAAGTTTTCTGGCCAGATCCCTTTATGCCCTCACTGTCAGAATAAAGTCTGTGATTTAGAACTTAGATAAACATCCTTAAAAATGTATATTTCACAAAGAAACAAAAAATTTCTACACATTTTCATCACTTCACCTTCCAATTTCAGCTGAAGATGAAAATTTCAGAGGAGAAATTTAGCTAGATGTAGCAGTATTCCCAAGAAAATTAAGAGATAACAATCTCTCTGGCCCAACTTCAATGTTTCAGACATAGAAGCAAAAATCCAGTGAACAAAACAAGTTACAACAGAACAAGAGAGCATTTGTAGAACACTGACTTTTTTTAAGTGGAAAAAATGCCATATATGCAAGAAATGATTTACCAACTGGTTCTATAATGGTTTTATTCGATGGGTTTAGGTTGGTTTGTGAGAGAGTAATGGACACAAACTTTCAGGAAACTAGAGATCAGTTTTGATGATCTGTATAGATCCAACAGAGTAATCAGACACCGTTTGGAGCTTGAATGGAGATAGTTTTTGAAGGTCTATTTTCGGCAATGCTTTTTATTGGATCAGTGTCAGCTCAGTGGGAACGTTCACATCCGTGACAAATTCCATCCTGCAGTTTTGTGAGTTTTGCTTTTTTGAACTGAAGTAATTTCATTTTAACCTTTCACACCTAACAGATACATAATCTACTAATCAGTGTCACCAGAGCCCAATTATAAGATGTGCTATTGTCTCTTTGTTGCTCATTTCATTCAAACTTTGTATCACCATGGCAACTATGCATGTCCGAGCATCTAGGTCCGGTTAAATAGGCACTCTAAAGTAATTTCTCTGCTTGGTCAAGCTAGGCGCTAGTTCCTGAAGCGGATCCTCAGATTGCCTCTTGGGCATTCTAACGTAGGCCCTGAAGCGGTCGTGGTACAGCTTCAGCTCCTGGGCTACACACTTAAATTCTCCATGTTCTCCTCTTTTGTCTAGATATGGCCACAGCCCAATATTGCTGCCGCTTCACATAAAATCTGTTTCTTTTTCTCACAATATGAGTTTTTCTACAATTTTCATACTTTTAATGCAGTTTCACATCAAACCTGCTGTGTGAGACATTGTTCTGCCTCTGAGTTATTTGCAGTGTCATGTTGTTTATTTGTAAATAATATAATAGTTTATAAATATATAAATAGTATATATACAGAATAAGTAAATTGTTTTTTTCAGATTTTGGTAAAGGGTAAATAAAGTTTTCCAGTTTTAAAAATGGGATTTTTCTACCCAGTTCTTCTTTGGTCAGACGTAAAGGGGTTAAAGGTTTAGACCTACATTAGTTTTATCCTGATTTATCCTGAAAGTAATTATTAGTAACTTTTTTATTTTAAACATCAAACGATATTCATTATACCAGTGAAAATACAAAATACAATGAAATCCTTCATCAGTCTAACTAAACGCCTTTTTTACTCTGTCTTCTGACAGCTGGACTGCGATGAGGATTCTCCAAACTTTGATGAGGATGGACGAGATGAGTACAACGAGATTCATATGCTTGTGTAAATCCAGAGCAGACCTTGGTGACAAGAACTTTATCAAAGCACACAAGCCTCTTTGGAAAGCTTCAGTATGTCCGGGTAGCCTTGACGACAGCGAGAGGAGCTCCTGTAATGGTGTTCTCAAACCTACAGAAACCATCGCAGGATAAGCTCTCCTTAGCTTTCTTTATTCCAGTTTTTAAACCAGCACAGTGGTGGTGTCATGTTAACCTCCATAAAGATGTTATTTTGTCACAAGCCAGAAAATAGTGCATTCCTGAAATGGACAATGTAAATGTAGTAAAACACCACTAGCAACTTGAAAACTTTGATCCTTTTTTATCCCTTTAATTACTTAACTATGTTTTGGGCATAAGTGCAATGATAAAGGTGACCTCTGGGGCAACAGCCCACAATGTTTAGCAGGCATAAAAGAAAAGGATGAACTTCTTTTCTTGTACTTCAAAATATGGATTGTCATCTAAACTGATCTTTTTCAGATAATGTGACCCTAAAATAATCTTTTAAGCTTGAGTCAATTTCCCTGCCTGTAGGCGCCTTGTTCCTCTTTCCTGCTGTACCGCCATTACCTTTCAGTTGCTACAAGGAGTTAAGTCATCCTTTTCCTTTCTGTACAGGCTTTTAGAAATTAGCACTTTGACTGGAGTTAGCTTTTGTTGCTGCCAACCGAGCTCCCCAGCACTCCACCCCACCTCAAACTTAATCCTCTCCTTGAAGCCAAAATCCCTAAAGGACTGTGCAAGCCGCTTCAAGGGTTGTTACTGTAACTTGTTAGGTATTGATAACCCTTACAGCAGTCTACTAGTCCTTTTATTGTGACCTTAGCTAACAGGGTCCTGACCTTTATTTTTCTACTTTGTTGTAATTATTTATTTTGTGATGTTTGAATTTTATGCCATGCAAGATTCTCAGTGGTGTTTAGACTCCAGATACTTTAAACTGCTATAAGAATTAATCTAAAATAAAAGAAAAATAACTTAGTGTAAGTTGACACATTTGATTCATCTGTTATTTTTAGACTTCCACAGTCATGGGACAATGATGGTCACTGTCAAGCATCTGCTGGCTGTATGAATGTCAAATCTTATCAAAGAGTTGTGGCCTAAAGGCCATGAGATTTATTTTCCACCTACGGAATAAAGGTGTCACAGAGAAAGCCACTCAAAATCAAGAAAGGTTGTGGGAATTTAAAAAGATCTGCAACAAAGCTGCATCACAGAAAACCTTTTGTGTTTCAGCCTACAGTAAAAAGTCTAATTGTATTCTTTAATTGTCCAAACTCAACCAACTCATGTATTTAAATTAAGTAAAACGAACCTCCTGAGACCTGAGCCTCAGTTTGACTTGTGTTTTAATTCACTTCTTATGTGGGGTTTTATCTAAACCTCAACACCTCAGCTGCACCTAGAAATTCTGTCCATATAGGTTATAAACAGAATCGGTGATAAAGGGCAGCCTTGGCGGACTCCAACCCTCACTGGAAACGGAGCTGACTTAATGCCAGCAATCCAGACCAGGCTCTGGTGTCGTAAAACTGAGTGTCACAACATTTCCAGTTAATTCAAATACATTTAGGATTGTCATGTTGTTCACCTTGCGGACCACTTTGAGAAAGGCTGCTCTAGAGGTTTGACTATTTGATGGACCCTCCTCTCCAGGACCCCTGAATAGACTTTCCTAGGGAGGCTGAGAAGTGTGATCCCCCTCTAGTTGGAACACACCCTCCGATCCTCCTTTTGTAGACTACCAACCCAGTCTGCCAATCATGAGGCACTGTCCCTGATTTCCACGCAATGCTGCAGAGTCGTGTCAGCCAGGACAGCCCCACAGCATCCAGAGCTTTAAGAAACCATCAAGGAGCTTCCATCCCCGAAGATGGGAGAAGCCACATCAGAGTCTCCCAGCTCTGCTTCCTCATTGGAAGGAATCCTATGTGTCGGTAGAATAGAGGAGGTCTTTGAAGTATTCTCTCCAGCAACCCACAATCTCCCGGGTCAAGGTAAGAACCCCCCCAATTCCCACTGTAGACAGTGTTGACGAAGTACTGCTTTCCTCTTCCCAGTTGCAGGATGGTGGACCAGAATATCCTCGAAGCCATTTGAAAGTTATTCTCCATGGCCGCCCCAAACTCCTTCCATGCCTGAGTTTTTCCCTTGGCGACCACCAAAGCCGCATTCCGCTTAGCCTGTCTATACCTATCAGCTGCCTCCGAAGTCCCACGGGCTAAAATGGCCTGATAGAACTCCTTTAGCTTGACGGCAACTCTCACCGCTGGTGTCCACCAGCGAGCTCTGGGATTACCGCTATGACAGGCACTGATGACCTTACGGCCACAGCTCCAGCTGGCCGCCTCAACAATAGAGGCACGAAACATGGTCCGCTCGGACTTAATATTCCCCGCCTCACTCAGGGCCGTAACCAGGATTTTTCAAATACCGAGGTCAAATATTGTGATACATCTTATTTGACAAAAAACATCCTAAT
>JBAMHV010000013.1:23257186-23271622 GCA_037177535.1 Pseudomugil gertrudae
AAGGACAAACCCAAAAGAAGAAAGACAGACACCACAAAAGGAGAAACTGCAATCAAACCAGATACCATTCCATCTACAGAAACCAAAGGATGTCATACACACTTAAACACACTTAAATATCTAAAGTTTTGACCTCATTAAGCGTTAATAAGGTTCAAGTTCACAACACAATCTTTAAATGAGAAAAAGGACGACTTTCAGCACAGCGCTGAACAAATGACGAGAATTCAGGAGGAATGTCTTCAACAAATACAACCAAAGTGTAGATTTTTCACCATGATGTTTGGTGCCATAAGAGCCAAACACCACAACAGCTCGTCATTTCAGCCGTCACACATAACGGCAGTAGAGAGATGATAAGCTGGGATTTGTTTTTCAGGACCTTGTAGTGATTTTCAGTCTGGGGTTGCCAGATTACATTATATAGCCTACATCTACCAAATAAGTTAGGGATTTGTAATAAAGCTGTTTTCATTAAATTAATAGTGCAGATAAGTTTGCAAAACTAGCACCTTAGTTTTGTTTAATAAAATAAACAACGATGTTAGTAATTAGGATAAAAAACTCTGAATTATCTCCACAAGAGAAGCTGATTTTGGACATGCGTACTGTGCCTTGGCACCGCTGTGAAACACTAAAACAAAGTTATAATTATTTAAAAAGACAGTTTTCCAACTTTACATTTAGAGAGTAACCCATTTGATGTATCACACAATTAATCTCTTAGTGTCCCATGGGGGTCGCTGCACATAAAGTTTGAGAACCTCTGGTTTGGTGGACCATAATCTCCCCTGTACACCAAAAGTTTTATAGAGTCAGGTCTTTCTGAGCAAACCTGTAAATCTTCTGAATGGCCTCTGGTTTCATGAGCTCAACTCATAGATCTGACTTTTTTGTCTGTACACAATAAGCCTGTTTCTGTCATATAATTATCACAAATCTGTCTAAATCTGTTCAGCGACCACTTCCCCTGTGCCAAGATGATTTATCCACCTCACAGGTGTGTCATATCATGTCATAAACATGAGCGATGCGCAGGGGTGCCTAAAGCTCTACACAGTAAAAGCTGCTCTATAATGGACAGTTTTACTGTATTAGAGTCAGAAAGAGTGCAGGGGTGACAACCTGCCACAGAGTTACACAGAATTGAACAGGCTGTTGATTGTGGCCAGTGGAATGTTGTTCTGTTCCTCTTAAAAGCTGCGCAAAGTTTCTGGATACTGAAAGGAAGTGAACACCCTGTTGTATACGCTGATTTTGGGCATCCCATACATGCTCAATGCATGATATGTCCGGTGAGTGTACTGGCCATGCAAGAATTGGGATGTTTTCAGCTTCCAGGAATTGTGTGCAGATCCTTGCAACATGGGGCTGTGCATTATCATGTTGCAAAATGAGCTGGATGAATGGCAGAACAACAGACCTCAGGATCCCGTCACAGTATTCCTGTGCATTCAAAATGTCATTAATAAAGTCGCATGTGTTGGTTGTTCATAACATATGCCTGCCCATACCATAACCCCATCCACATCACCACCTCACAGAGCTGATATTAGCAAACCACTCACCCTGTCTGCCCTCTATAGTGAAAACCGGGTTTTATCAGGGATGAGAACACCACTCAAAATGTCAATTTCCACTGATTGTAGTCAGTTAAGCACTGTGATGATGAAAGAAATTTGCAGAAGATATTTGGTTACACAAACCAACTGTTGCAGAAGCTATCCGGATGCCTGGTGTCAGCTGGTGAAGATGCTGGACGTGGAGGTCTTGGACTGGTGTGATAACACATGGTCTACACTTGTGAGGCTGGTTGGATGTTCTGCCAAACTCTCTGAAACACCTTTGAAGGTAATTTATGGTAGAAAAGGGAGCATTCAGTTTACTGGCAACAGCTCTGGTGGACAATCCTGCAGTTAGCATGCCAGCTGCACGCCTCATCAAAACTTGCAACATCTTGGTGTTGTTAGATTAAAACTGCATATTTTAGAGTACGGTTTTATTAAGGTCAGACTGAGGCACACCTGTACATAATCATGCTGTCTAATCCAAATAGATATACCACAGCAGTAAGTCAGAACAGACACAAGTAATGCACAGTAGTAGAAAATGTTTTTCCCCCTGAGGACTCTGAGTCCCAGATGTGTCCTGTCCACCTTAGCAGTGGTGCTATCTGTGCAGGAAAGAGCCCCAGATCAGAGGACCAGAAACTTCTCAACAGACTCCATATTTAGGCCTAGATCATGCTTTCCTCTGTGAACTAGAATCACTTTCTTTTTCCTAAATGAAGATTTTTGACTGAGTAACCAGGATGTCGTTCCAGCAACGGTGGTTGCACAATAACAAGCTAAAACTCCTAAAACCAAAAGGGTAAAGCTTGAGTTAAAACTGTTCATATCTGGTTCAGCATCCTGTGTTTATTCCTTGAAGGAGCTCAGGATGCGCTCCTAGAATGTCCTAAACTCTTTACTGGTTGAGTCCCTGTCCGAGCACAGTTGTGTCCTGACCCTTTTGTTAGCTACACTGTTCGTTTCATGCTTTGGGTCCAGCTTGAATCTCCCACAGTGTCCTACTATCCCTCAGACCTACCTCTGACCACCTATGAGTATAGCCATTGTTTCCTTGATCCCAGTCGTATTATTACACTCATGGCTGCTGAATTTTCATTGCAGGTACCGATTCTTTACCGTCTGGCCAGGGGAGCTGCTGAAATGCCCTGCAACATTTACTCGGTCAAGCAGAATATGTATTACTTTTGTGGGTGTGTATGGATCTTCATTTACCCTAAAAATCTGCTCTTGTGGATAACCGATGTGTTGCCTTTTTATTTATTTATTATTGGGGGAGAATGCAACAAAACCACCAACTTTCTGCTAAGAGAGATCAAGAAGACCTGTATAGACTATATATTTTGGTACATTTTTTAGGGGTATTTGTTACATGTTTAGCTATATTTATAGTATAACAAAGTATTATATATTATATTATAGTATTTATAGTATAACAAAGTTATACTTTGTTGTGAATCACATCAGGCCATGTACAAAATCAACTGGTATTATGAAAGAGAAGAAAGTTAGCTAAATAAAGAAGTCCTACCTGTTAAGTTTTCCACACACTGCTTCAGTAATTTTCCGTATGTTTGCTAAATGGATAAGGCCATTCTGTAGTTTGTTGCTTTATTAATTTCTAGCTGCATTTCATTTAAGGTAAATGGAACATCAGATTAAAATCTTGCCAGTTTTTAAAATCCTCAAACTGTAGATGTTCTTACTTAACCACAGTCTTCCTTTGTTTCAGGCCCTTTCTTCTTTTGTTGGCAATCAACACTGTTGCATGATGATGGTGGGTTTGTTTCTTAGACTCATGGGTGTACTTGTTGAACGTTAACAAAATAATTGTTGTTTTATCTTTTTTGGGATGATAACATTCTCTAGTGTTAGCAGGAAGTACTTGGATTTATCTTTTGTACATAAAAGACATTTATTATGTGTTGGCTCATCCAGGCAGGAAAGGCTTCCACCACATAGTGATGGGAAGATGCTCTGATGAGTGTGAGGACTTGTTAATGTTCACTGTGCAAAAAAACAAAGGACAGTTTTTACCCTTTAAAGCCCACCCTGAGAAAAACTGTGGAGAAAACCCAGTTAAAATTAAATATAAATTCTTTTTTGGTTATTTAACAAATTGTTCAGATCTGTGTATTGTTACCATGTATTGCACTGGGATGGCTGAAAATGATGCAGTGTAGTCATCTGCTTCTAATAATCCAAAAGGTAGCAGGAGACAAATATCAGATATTCACGAGTCATGGGTGTTTTTTATGAGTATCAATATTAATCTTTGTATATTTGTATTAATTACTGTAGTGATGCACCAAGTAAACTGAACCAGAATAAAATACATATATAAGCACTGGTTTCTCACAACCTTCCAAGTGTTCCGCTTGGCTCCTAACTGACCAGTTACCATCCATCAATATTCAGTTCAAGAGTGCATAGAAAACTTAACAGCAGTGATATAATGGAATTTGGGTGGTTATTTAATTCTTTGTAATGCACAAACCAAACTGCAATCAGTTTACAGTCACAACTCCAGCCGGTGTGTGATGAAAGGGTTTGGATGAAACCGGCAGACACTCGTCTGCGAGGTTCTCCCACCAGCATCACAGGATTCCACCCTGAAGTCATGTGATTTGCTTTCCACTGCTGCACATTCTTTCAAATCTCCTTTCATCTCCATCTCAGCGATGACAAGAACCACTATTACCACTTTAAGAGATGGCATTAAACAAAAGCAGTGATTTTCAGGGATCCCAATTATGCAGTGTAAACATCTGCATGCCATTTTGTAAGCTCTTGTCCTAAGACATCCCATGACTGTGACAAAGGCTTCAACTGTCAACTGATGCACTTTATTTTGCATGACTGATCTTTCGCTTCACTGCATTTCTGAGGAAACAAGACCCCAGACGTTGCTGCAAGAGTTGGAGGTGTGTGTGTGGCAACGGACTTGCAATTTGACTGGGTTTTGGGTTTGGGATGGATCGAGGTGCGTGCGTTGATGTCACATGTAGGCGACCAACATCGTTGGCCTAATCATGTAATAAAAGGGGCATAAATGCTTTGAAGTCCTAAGTGCAGTTGTCAGTTTCTTTGAAGGCAAATAGTAATTGTCATGTTCACTGCCTCACAAATCAAATCTTCTGCACATGTTTCTACCCTCCCCAAAGTCAGTCCCGTCCAGGCAACATGCACACACACACACACACACACACACACACACACACACACACACAAGGACAAACAAGGAATCATACCACAACAACCTTTACAGCAGCCTTGATCTGCAATACAGGAACTGCAGGGCCCACAGCCCTTTCATACACTCCCTTTGTCGCAGACATCTGGAGTTGCTCAAAGTTAGACAAAGAACCCCAGGGGAATACTTTGCCCCCCCCCCCCCTTTTTTTTTCTTCTTTTTTTAATAAAAGTTGACCAAAGACTCGCTCCTGGAGATCCCCAGATCCTCACATCTTAAAGTATCTCTCTTTACAAACTGCAGCAACTGAAAGTCATAATCTGCCTTAATTCTTTCTAACAAACATGATCCTTCCAAATCTAGCGAGCACATCTGTATATGTGTTTAAAGTTTAGTGCCGATCCAGTGTTAAGCGGAAATGTTGAGTCCTTTCCTCCTTTAAGTGGTACTAAAGGCAGGTTTTCCATAACATGATGAAGTCTCCTTCAGGCTACAAATCTCTCCTTCCCAGTGATTTGAATACTGAGCTGGTCCCACTAGACTAAGCACCCCCTCCTCTTCTCCACCTCTTGAAGTTCAAACTCGTGTTAAATGACTTCCTTGTTCCTGTGCAATCTTTCTGACTACGGTGTTGAAAACCAGGTGACTCGCCTTCAGGCGAGGCTTTATTAAGTCACATCCTGCATGCTGCATGAGATCCTCTGGGCTAGCCTGGATGTCTCAGACTTAATGTCTAAGAGGTTTATCAGCGCGTGCCTTGGAGATTAGCAAGCGCTTACAATCAGGATGATTCCCATCCAAACTGTACATTTGAAGCAAATTCAGAAGCTTCTCCTCTTTAAGATGAAAGAAAAATGAATGCTCACCAGAATGCTTAAATGAATACATAACTTTATTTAAATAAATGCTTTGTCATAACAAAAAAAAAAGACAAAGGTTAAAAGAGTACATAAATTACAAGTTGAATAAATATTACACAGTGATATTCACTTTAATAATTTGAGATTTTTTGTCTTTTTTTAAATTCTTATTCGTCTTATGTAGCTCCAAATACTGACCATTACTCTCCGCTATCCTCCTGCCACCGATGGGTCTATTTCACAAGCCAGTGAACACCAAATTATGTATAACAAAAACCAATTGAACCATCTCATTACATCCAAAAACGTGTTATGTATTCAGAAAAAAGCTGTACTGTAGTCACTGTCCTACTGAAGAATGAAAAATGAATATGAGTTTAAACCTGCAGGCGACAGGAAACCTGAAAAGCAACTTTTTTAAGGTTGATCTCTGCTCCTCAGATTTCCATGCCCCCTTGTAACTGTCTCACTAAATGTATCTAAAGTCATGTAATTGGTGACCCCACATCGAGGAAGTGGCTAGCCCCTGATAATGACTACTGCCCATGGTGCCCTCTCTTCCTCCTCTCTCTCTTCTCCCCATCAACTGTCGTCTCTGTGCAATAGGCTGTGAGAACATCTCCGGGTGTGAGTAATGTTCATGTTTCTCTAAAAGATGTTGCTGTACTGGAGGTCCCAGGCATGGGCTTTTACAGCCCCTGTCATTTAACGTTACCTCAAAGGATCACCTTTGAAAGGTAGGCACAAGATAACGCAACATTGAGCTATCCGTTGTTGTTCCACTAACTTCATGATACCACATTGCAGGATGTCATTGTGTATCAATATCAATAGTGATTAAATGAAATAAGTGCAAGCTGCTTTTTTTTTCTTTCAGAAGTGGTAGGGTGGGGTGGGGGAGGGTTTTTTTTTATGGAAACGGCAAGAAGCCTTACAACTATTTTCCCTAATCAGAAGCCACGAAGGATGCACACATCACCCCCACCTCCCCGCCCCCCAGGTTACAGAAGAAAACCGACGTCCAAGCAACGTTTGGATTTCTCCTCTCCTTTTCTCTCTAACAAATACATTGGCATTCACAAGAAAAAAAGCTTAGCTTATTGGTTGTCAACGAAAGAGAAGAAGGAGGTTTAACTTCCTTGCACGTCTTTCTTGTCGAGAATTTAACCGAGGTACATGCAGAGATTACAAAACAGATTTGCAATGTCGTCTTTACACCATCTAAAGAAGCTACCACATTCACCACTCCTCATGATTCAGACTGAACCTAGACCTATTTGTTTGTCATCACGTCAAGTATCGGCTCCCAGCTGGGGTGTCTGACAACGGCCCCCGTGTGATATCTGTGACACTTTCACTTTAGTATTCAAATGTGTTTGCATGTAGAAAGGCACTGTGATTTGCACACAGAAAGAGGACGACTCCATTAAAGACCCTGTTATGTCCTGTAACCTTTATGTTTTGGTCATGCTCCACTGAGATAGAGGCAGAGAACCTTTTGTAAGGTGTAATCAGAAGAATTGCAGAGGCGTCGCTTCTTCGACTGCCCTGTAGTCAAATGACAGTGGGTCACTCTCCTGACAGGCCACAAGACCTTATTCAAATTCTTTACAGGCAAAAAAAAAAAAAGAAATCCAAGCCCATTTACATAAGTATCATATTTTGTTTCTACCAGGAAAAAAACAAGATTCAATAAGTATAATTAAAAGTAATGCAATACACATGGTTACACTGTAGTCGCAGTACTGAGGGGGAAACCACTTGGCTCAAAAGTGGGCAATCTTTACTTCACTGAAGGCAAAGAAAACAGTACAAACAAAACCATACACAACTACACTTCACACAAACAAATCAAGAGAAGCGTCCGGCTTTAACTGGTTAATCAAAAGATCCGATTTGTTACTGGGCCCCGACACAGGAGCACAAACTCTTTCTCCCACCAGTAGAGCCAGCGCCTCTCTTAAGCTCGGTGTCGCCCTGCATGGCAGCGTCTGTTCAAATAGGCACAGTTGGCATATCAGGCTAGCTACAATGTCAAAGAGCCACTTACGAAGGTTCATCTGTTAAGATCTGATTACTCTTTTGCTTCAGTAGATATTCTTTACATAAAGACAAGGCCAGCCCCGAGGCCACCTCAAGCGCTTGCAAAACCCATCGTGAGAAGAATCAAACAAAAAAAGAAAAATAAAGAATAGTTTTTGTAATAAGCTGACTCCATCATATGCCAGCATAGGCTCATATATAAACACACATTTCCACTGTACACATATCACACGTTCTGTAAAGTTAAACATATCCAAGCAGGATTCTCAATTCATGCGTGCTCTGAAAGAATCACATGTCCAGATAGGGACAAATGTTAGGGCATTCGTCTGCTGATTGTTTCTTCCTTTTACAAAACAGACTAAACAAAAAAAAAAAAAAGAATAATTCGCCAATTAACAGTTTCATGGTGGCATCATGTAACATCGCCTAACACTGATTTCTTCCAAATCAGCATGCCTGATATTTTTTAAATCCACAATGCTTATTCTTTTCTTTGCATTCGCTTAGTTTTACACGAGGTATCGTATGGAAATACCCCATTTCTGTAAAAATATATACATTCTGCATGTGTTTTCCAAAGTCAGGCTCATAAAAACAGATCCCATGATTGATAGTCAAAGGTTCCTAGTAAATCTTCAGGCTCCCCCAAAACCCCCCACCCCGATAGTCGTAGAAGAGTGCTTGGTTTAAAAAAAAAAAGAATAAAGAAAGAAATTAGTCTTTTTTCTGCCCGTTTCCTTTTGTCTGGATTTTTCTTCTTTTCATCCATTTTTTTAAAAGTCTGGAGGTGAGCAGAGAGGGTGGAGCAAACAGGTGTGATTTAGAGAAGAGACATGGGTCCTGGGTCATGTAGAGGTTACAGGGTGGGGGATGCGGGGGCTTGGGGGGACTGGGGGATTTGGTGGGGTCAGAGGGTGGTCTCCCTCATTTCATTCGTTGTTGCTGGTCTCCAGGTCTTTACACTGAATGTCCCCTCCACTGTAGTCTGTGCCTGGGAGCTGGACGCCATACTTGTCCACACACCAGCAGATGCCGCGTTTGCGACCACGAGATGGCTTGCACTGGAGGCGAGAAAACACAAAACACTTGTAGACAAAAATCCACAGCATTGCGCAGTAATTCATTTGTGTGTCACTGGGTAATTCACGATGAGTTTGGAGACATGGTTAGTGGTTTCTAACCACAGACTTTTCACCCTAGTTCCTGGAAATACTGGAAGAAGCATCTACAGTTTCCTAAAATGATCTTTAAAACTGTGAGAGCACATATGCGCAGAATATTTAAGTCCAAAACAAATTGCTTTGTATCATATCAAGTATTCCTGTATCACTAAAGTAAGTAATAAAGTGTCAAATTTGATCAGATCTTGTATTATTGTGCATTATTTGAGGCCTTATTGTATCATTGTGTATTCTGTCATGTCATATTGTATGGCATCATTCTTATGTACTGTATTTGTATGAAATGGCAGGCGTTAAACTTTGTAAGGTGTAAGATGTTCTGAAACACACCGTCTACAAAACAAACATAAAACCTTTCAGATTGGAAAACTACTGATTTATAGAAAAGTTTTCACACTGGCTGGAAATTTCATCACCCCAGTGTGGAAAAAAAGTCCATAATAAGGTCTGACATCCTGTGAGGGGCCACCAAGTCCCCACTTTTCCTTAGCGAGTCCCTCCAACAAGTTGCTCCAAAAGGGCCAAAAGACTACACCAAGGGTTGGTAGGTGGGGGCCTTACCTGGAAAACTAATCCTCAAACAAGTCTCTTTTGAAGGCAGGTGTTTTTTTTTTAAACGTAGGAGTTTTAAATGCTGGCATGAACGAGCCTTTTCAAAATGCTTGGAATAGTGAGGCTTTAAATGCACGCTGTCAGCATTTGACATGATGGTGCAAAGACTTGGGAAGGGGGTGGGGGAGAGACACCTACCTGCTTGCGCTTGAAGAATCCTTTTCTGTCACAGTTGGGAAGGTACAGAGACAGAGCCATTACACGAGATGTGTCCTTCATCCCCTGAATGATCCCATCTAGTTTTCTCCTGCAGGGACCCTTCAGAGAAATGCAACACAGGCTTAAAAACCAGGCAGCATAGTCTACTGAGTTTATCCCAACAAGCAGTGAAGTTCTGTAACTTAATCTCATCTGTGGTCTGAAAATTGTCCTTGTAATGTAAAGATCTACTTAGAGAAAGCATCTGTATGCAGCTCTAAAACTAAGTTGTACCGAAGTCACAAACATTAGAAATACATTTAAAAAAAGGGTTTAATGTACTTACAAATTCAGGCTCGTGCTTGTCCAAAGATAGAGGCGAGTAATCCAGTGGGGAGCCAAAGGAGCGCTGCTTGCCGAGCTTCCTCTTCTGCTCTTTACGCACTGCGATGACCTTTTTACTGTTCACAATGTCTTTGGGATGAATTGGCACTTTAGCAGGCTGCAGCTCCCCGGTCATCTCTGGACTGATGGCGTCCTCATGCTCTCGAGACTCACGATCTGCACCGGGGGAAAAGAAAAGAAGTTAGTGCATATCCCATGTTTTCTACCGAACACCAAGCGACAGCTTCATGGTCATACTGAAGACATCTTCACACATCCAGGACCAGGAAACACGAGTTCAAACACATAACGTGTCATTTTCATTTTGTTTGTTTGATCATTTGTTTAAGATTTGCTGACAGAGGAGAAGGGGGGGAAGTTTGAGTCGTGTCATGCTTTTTCTCTCTAACGCAATATGTCTTTTGTCATAACTTTTATTATATAAAGGCTTAGACACACTGAGTCCAGACAGCCTTCAGGAGATTGGGACAAGTGCATCATATGCTGCCTAGCTTCTCAGACCTTTCTGGGAAAAATGTGTTCACATATCATCCGGGCTGCAAACTGTAACAAGCACCAAGGCCCCTGAGGGCAATACCGTTACAATGACCGGTCCTGCATTAAATGCCAAGCTGAGGAAAACCCAGTTGCTCTCTGAACAGATATAAATGCCTGTGCTCATTTGTGTCACAAGCACTTCCTAGATGTAATTTTAGTTCCCCCAGGGGGCACTGTAGTCTCAGGGATCTAAAGAGCTGGCCTGATAGGATATTTACAGGTCAGGTCCTTTATCCTAAACCAGCCCCCCCTACCGATCTTTGGGGCTCAGCCTCTTAAGCCAGGACCCCCAGCCAGAGGTTCTTTGAGGCCACAGAATGAAGCCCTCCACCCCCTACCCCCTTTGGCTTAGCTGGACCATAAGTGCAGAGTTGTTGTGGGGACTCTGCCAGGTCCCAACTGGTTGTAGTGATGGTGCCAGTGAATGACCCTGGCTATATTTATCTGACAAGGAAACCCGCCTCGGTGCACTGAGCCAGACGCAGTGAACCACAGAGGAATGCTGGAGTACAGGCAAACTGCTGCTAAATGATAAATCCACTTCCATACATAGAGAACAGGTTGGAAAATATGATTTCACAAGCTTCCATAACTTTGCTCACAGCCTTTTAGTAAACTGGCAACATGGAGAACCGAGCACTGGGATGTAACAAGAGCATGAGCTCTGAAACACAGATGTTCAAAGAGCCTGACACAGCATGATCGTCTGGGAGTCTTTGGGAGAGAGAAGGGGTGGTAGGATGGGCAGAGGCGCTGGGGGGGTGCAGGTTGATTACCAGAATTGGGTCTTTGGCTTCTGCACCACACTGTCGTCTCTTTGAAATTAATCTCACAACTCATGACTTGGCAGGCCTCGGTTTGTGTTTAGATATGTCCTTGTGTCTCCCCGCTCAGACTGCAAGGCTATTGCTCGCTATAAATAAATATTTCAAACAAGCATTCCTACGTACACCATGCATGTGACCACTGTGGAAAAACTTCATTTCTGCTGCACAGTCCAACAATTTTACGGGGCGTCTGATTAAAATGCCACATATTTTACAATAAATTCCTCTTTTTCTTTTTTTCAACATGCATTCTTGTTTCATGTGTCGTTTAATGGGAGCACATAAATTAAAAGCCAACATAGCACATCCATTACACAGTCGCTTCAAGGAAAAAGTTAGTTTTTGGAGAACATTTCAGTAAACTGAGGGCTGCATTTTAAAATTCATCTGGCTTTTACAGGATAAAAGACACATTTTTCACGTTATCTGCTAATTTATTCTGATATCGGGTCTTCAGCCAGAAACAACTGTTTTCCACACTAGGGGTACTGAGCATGTTAAGGAGGCTTAGAGGGTCTGGTTTAACTCCTGAAACTCATCCAAGATGCTGGGTGGAATCCAAGCAACTCGTGCAGGTTCTCTGAACCCAAAGCTGGTCTGTATTCCCCTCCCACTTCTCCAGCTAAAGATTTCATTAGGGCGAGAAGAGAGCACCAGCCAAAGGACGTGCACCTGATACGTCTCTGTTTAAAAATTAACATCTGTGCACAATTATGCTTCATGAATATCCCAAGTTTCTTACAGGCAGAAGTCCAGGAATGAAAGATAAGTCGCCCCCTTCTTTGGTTTTGTCTCTCCACTGGATCTTTCAGAGAATAATTATACCATTTTCACAGCAAAAAAAAAGAGAGAAAGAAACAACAGGACAATCGATTCCCCCACCTTTCTCTGGAGTTCCCAGCATTACAGCACGTTCGTTATGTCCTGCCTTTGATTAAGTCCGTGTATGTGCTGCATCTGAAATTACATCTTTACAAGATGTAAGAGAGCAGTGAATAGAGGTGCTGTTTAATCTCATCTGGGGGTAGGACAAGATAATTGTGGGGATAAATGAGCCTGAGGGCTTGAGCCACATAAAGCGCAACGATAGTAAACCATCCTCCAGCGTCACACTGCCTCTGCTGCTTAATATTTGAAAGCGAGGCTGCAGCCTGATAACCGAGCAGAAAGAGGTGTGAAGTTGAGCTGGCACCTGAGATATGTGGAGCATTAGAACAATTCAGTCCTGGAAACTTGTTAGAAAAGCAAAGGTTGCTTATTCTAGATCTTTTTTTAGCGGCAAAAGTATCAGAATAAATCTGTTTGTTCTTTATTCTGTCTTTAATGTTTGGGACCAAAGCAGCCCAGTTTGTAGTGTACTAGTCTCACTTTATGTGACTTCTTTTCTAAGCTGCACTTTAGTGCCTTGTAGTAGGCCTAAATGTTTCTGGGTGACATCACAGAAAGACAGATAAACTCATAGTGGTGCTTCCTGTAGCAGCGGTGATAATCCCCGTATTAACTTATGAAATATCTCAATTCACAAGAAGTTTTAGTTAATGGCAAATTAATGGGAACATTTCAATCAGTGACTAAATTCTGTCCAGCGATTTTGTTAGTTTTATTTTTTTTTCCATTTTTGATAATATGTGTCTCCAACAGATGTATAATGGACCATGTTGACCACCAGAGACAGTTGGGAGCTATACGCAGGTATCTTTGTCGCAGCCATTTCATTCATGCTTTGTAACATCATGGCCGAAATGCTAAAGCAGATCCCCAAACTGTCCCATGGACATCCTAAAGTCTGTCCTGAAGCAGCTCCTGCACTAAACAATGAAAAGTTCTCCTCTCCTTTCTGCATGATGTACACAGTGCACTTTTCTCCTGCATAATCAGCACCGCATCACATTACTTGATGTGGAATCCACTTTTCTACCTTGAGAATTTGTTTTAGACTCTCCTTTTTTTCACAATTTGGCATCACGCTTGGTGTGCGCAGACAGAAACGTTGATATTTTACCTCATAATTATTCCATTTTTATTACTATTACAATAGATTTCAATTTGTTTTTTTCATCCTGCACATAGAAAGCAAGTTTTTTTGATTAAGTCTTCAGTGTAATGTAGATCCCTGATGTCAAACATGCAACAGCTCCGAGTGTTTGCACTGCTGGGACAGCTTTCTTCCTATGTGGTAAAGAAAAATGGCAGTATATCGCTTTGCTTGTTTTTATTGGCAGCATATTAAAATATATTGTAACATTGCTACTGAATTGTGATAGACATAGGATTGCCAGATTGTTGCCATTCGACACCTCTAATTTGTGGCAAAGAAGTAAAGAAGCCAGCAAACAAAAATTGTCCCTGGTGAACGTTTTCCTTACAGCATCCATCATAGGGGACTTCCTGGTTACATAAAAAAGCTAATAAATAAATAAAGTTGCCACAAAGCTTTTATTTTTATTTCATGACTAAGAACTGGACTCAAATTTCCTGCATCAAAGTAAATTGTGTTTCTCAATGAGGTAAAACACACTGGAAAGAGTATTTTTCAGCTTAACTTTGCAACATTGATTGTGGAAAACCAATTTAAAGTGTTTATTACTCGGAATAATCGCATGCATGTAGGTAAGAACTCACAAACACACTCTGACAAATATCTAAGTAAAGTTTTGAAGAAAAAAATCGATCCGTCTCTTTTGTAACCCTGTACCAGGACTAATCCGATGACTTGCTCTGTGCGTCATAAAGTTCTGGTAACACCCCATCATGAACATCTTATGGACATCTGGTGTTGTCCTTTGTTTTCTGAGAATAGTTTACAAGTTAGAGATAATTTGAGTAACAGGATTAGTTTGCTTGACTGAAAATAAAAAAAAAATCGTATTACATCCCATGTTCTCATAAATGATTTAATTTAAAAGATAAATGAAGAACAGTTCTCACAAGTCAAATAAAAAAGGAAACTTTATCTTTAAGAAAAACAAACTGATTGTCTACATTGACGCTAAACTGTTAGCAAGTTAAGCTAACGTTTGTTAGTTCAGCTTCAAGACTAAAATAGCATTAAGAGTTTAGTAGTAATGT
>JBAMHV010000013.1:23271722-23286997 GCA_037177535.1 Pseudomugil gertrudae
AACTGTTAGCAAGTTAAGCTAACGTTTGTTAGTTCAGCTTCAAGACTAAAATAGCATTAAGAGTTTAGTAGTAATGTTAGAAGTGTAGCATAATATTTAAGGTTCATGTGTCAACATTTTAAAAGCCCAAACGGTTTTGTTCAGGAAAAGTTTCTTTCACTGTTTTCTGACAGAGAACAAGATGAGGGCGAAGTGTTCATGGTCTGAACTACACTGTAGCTTCAGATGGAGTACACCTTTAACAGTTTTCCCTTGATCTCAACACGCACAACCAGAGGTTCATGTCAAAAAGCCAATAACAACTGGCAAACATTGATCTTTTCTTTAAGGTAAAATAGTTTTGACCCAAAACCCAACAATGTGTACCCCCGCCCCCGCACAGGACATGACAACTGTACAGCACTTTTGTGGAAAGGATTAAGAGAGTGATGGCTGAAAAGGGCCTATGTCCAAACCAACTGGATGGAAACTGGGGAGAAAAGGCGTTATGCAAGGTTTTTGTTCAGGAATGTGCTCTGCCACCAGACGCGCATGTCCTGTTGTCAATGGACTCCTGAAGTGTTCAGCCTTGTGCATGCTCTCAATCAGCTACTGAATATGCAGGAAATAACTCTTCCCGCAGTATTGTGCACACAGAATATGTTCATTGCAATCAAAAAGTTTCCTGTTTCACTGGATGCATGGTATAAATAGCAACAAGAACAATTCAAGGATCATAAATTGCAAAACAGGACTTATGAGAGGATGCAAAGGCTTTCCAAGAAGGAAATGCAGCTATAGGTAAGCAAACTGCCTGACCTGTTTACGGCTTCCGCAACACAAAGAAGCGGTCAGTTTCAGTTTGCAAACTATGAGGAGTAAATCATCAGAGTGAGGCGTGCGGCCGTTCTACTGTACATTGCTTATTTTGGTCTGAGGTCCCATCCCATATTTGGGTTTTCAACAAGCCACACGCATGGATGCAATGTCTGTTTGGGTCACCATCACCACAGCACAATTGCTGGGTGTGACGAACTTCGAACTCCCTCCTGGTGGCAAACGCAGCTATTTTGGCAAGAATCGAGTGCTCCTGGATATACAAAGATGATCTTCAGGCAGAATAAAAACAAAGTCAGATTTCACAAAGTAGGTTAAGGTTTAAGGTTAGGTCAAACAAACACCTGTTTGTATTATTAGGAAGTACTGCATGTTGAAAGTGGTCATTTTATCTAATGCAATACATTGAGTGCATCATTTTTAGTAACAGCCATCCATCCATCAATTTTCTACTGCTTATTCCCTGAACAGGGTTGTTGGGGTTGTTCTCCTAAGTGTTCATCACTTAGGAGAATTGTAATTTAATTACTTGGAAGCTTCACTCTGGTATGTTCTCATCAATCCCTAGAAGCTTCAGCCTTTCTGTCCTGCTTGCAAATGGCAATTTTCTGAAAAAGTCCAGTTATAAAGAGACGATCCTTGCCCTTTTCATACAGCAGAACTAAAGTGCAACCAGGTGTTGGTGGTTGACATTAGGGCCCACAGGTCAGGTCAAACACATGTGACATCATTTTAAAACTCTGCATTAGTGAGTGCTGATTCCTTCTGCAGATGTTGCCCCAAGCAGGCTAGGTGGCAGTGACCAGTAAGCTGTACAAAATACCACTGTAAAGTTTTGAAGGAGGAAATCTAGCAAGTGTGCCAAAGAGGTTATTGCTTGCCAGAAACAGCCCCAATGCTTGTCAATCACCCACCTGATCCCAATGCAACTAGAAAGATGCTGTAAAACAGACTACAGCATCAACGTCTCCACGTTTTCCACAAACTGAAATATTTTTTCTCTTAAAGTCTGCATGTGATAAGAAAAGAAACTCTTTTTTTTTTCACTAAACACCTGAAGCAGATCAGGCGTGCACATGCTCGGTGTTGCAGCTTTCAGGCAACGTGGCACACCCACAGAGTTCTGGTACCAGCCATTAGTGGAAGTGCATTGTCACAATCAACGCTCTCCTGCTTGTTTTGCTCTCTCAGCTACAACCAGCTGCGCCAGTGGTGATGCGAGCATGGAAAAAGCATATGGTAACGCTCAAAGCTGAACAGCTTTCTACAAGTAAGTGATGACATTCAGAATGGTGATTAGACATGATAAGGCCAGAGTGGGACCGCGGCGCATATGCAAAGTTTTCATGCGAATATGAAACATCAGAGGCCCACAGCTGCTTAACCTACAGATGATTGTAAATATTAATGACGTTGCCGTGTGACATGAGAAAAACCATAAGCTCTACAGAACATAGCTGTGGCCGACACAGCCCGCATTAAAACTGCATCTGCACATATGCAAAGAACCGAGACAAACAAAAAGTATTAAAGTTGTCAGCAAGGGCGGCAAGTTTCTGGTCGCTTTGGTTATAATAAAGAACATCTATGTCTAGGGGAGAGGTGCGCTCTGGATCATCTTTTGTTTCTTGGCAGAGGCCAATCTGTTAAAACATAAGGCCCTTTCAGAAGCCTGAAGGAGGAGAGGCCTGCTGCTGTGAAGTCATATCTCTTGGCAAGCTTTTCCAGCTCTGATTTGATCGCAGAGTGAAGCACATACCACCCGCCTGCGACCCAAGCAACTCCTTGGATCAGTGCAAGAAGAAAGCATGACTTGATGGGCCAGACCGAGTAATGGCCATGTTTTTTTTTTCCTGATAAAGCGAGAGGGGGAGTGCAGAATAACAAAGATGCATCTCTGTTATTGTTTGGCTGTCCCCGTCAGTATTTCACAGGCTACACATGAGCTCCTCTTCCCTGCATTCGCCTCGCTCTGCTCGCAGATGCAACCGCACACAGTAGGATACCAGAGGCTCACCTCATCAGTTCCCAACTGGGAGAGCTATGCGTGTGTGTTTGTTTGGGGAGAGGGGTGTGTGGGAGGAGGAGGAGGAGGGGGGAGTGGTGTCTGCTGAATCACAGCAATGTTACCGAGCTGCTGTACAATGCACTCCAAGAGGCAGGACAAGATGCTCCGATTACTTCCAAGAGCCAACAAAGGTATTAACCTCTATGTGTGTGAGACAAAACTGCCTGGGGTGTCATTCTGAACAACACACACACACACACACACACTCATACATCCATGCAGCACCACCCAGATATACATAAGCACGCACAGTCTGCTGATAGGGAGGACTACCTTTCACAGCATCAAGCTATTTCTTACAGTAGAATTCACAAGAGAGCACTTTATGCTCCTGGTCTCACGAGAGGATGAAGTGAGGATGATGATGACTCCATCGGCAGTCAAAGAGGAAACTATGTTCTGCCAAAAACCTTAAGCGCTTGCCACGAACAAATCTGATCACTGACAAGCTACTAAAACTCAGCAACACCAGGAAGCGTCTTAAATCATTCAAGGCAACGGACTCTGCTCCTCTTCTCGCCTTTTTTCCATCTTTTCTCTCACGCATGCAGGTTTAGTGGTAATCTGACTCTAAACACCTCCCCAGGGGTAGCCCACAGACCTAAATCTACCCAGATTCTGTTTTAACAAGACCTAAAGACAGTGGAGCAGCATCTCTTTCTCCTGACACGAACTAGTTAGTGTGTGTGTGTCCCCCTCTCTTCTGTCTGGACCAACATCACATTTCCAGCAGAGATGTAAGTGATGGAAAGGGAATAAGTGGAGGACATTTTTTTGACAGACTTGTTAAAGAACACTGGATATTAAAGGCACAGTCTCCTGTTCCCAGCATAACAAACCACTATATGCTCCCAGCAGCTGAAATGAACAGTCTCCTGTCATTCAAAGCTGAACATCTACATCAACAAGCTGACTATAGCTGGATCTTTATCAGATTAACTCCCAACCGGAGCATGCCCGTTTCCGAGCACCTTTAATGTGCATGTGTGCCTCTGCAGAGAGCAGGAATAAGCTCCTGCAGACCGTTTACGGAAGGCTGTGGATAGAAGTTAATCAGATGGCACCTCAAACCATCTGTCAAACAAAAGGTCTGTCAGAGACCAGAGCAGCATGTTCTGCAACTCCTGCTTTCTGAGTCTGGCACCAAGACTGTTTGGGAGAATAAGAACACGTTTAGTGAACTTTATTCTTCAAGATGCCACCAAAAAGTACAGTTTTCCTTCACACAATCCAAACCAGAGCACTTTTCTTTCTTTCCTTTTCACCATGCATTCATCAGCCGGTGCGCGTTCTTACCTACGGGCGGAAGCGCAGGTTTGTATCCCTTCTCGTTGGTGCACACTCCCCTGCCGTGGAGAAGGGCGTGCAGGGGTTTCTCCTCCCCGCTCCGGGGCAGACAGCGGAGGCCCTGGGTGCACGTCCCGGTGTAAACGCCGCACGCTGCGCCCTCAGACAGCGCGCACGTCAGGCAGCAGCCGCAGCCCGGCTCCTTCACCAGCTGGCAGCCGACCGGGACCGGAGGGCACATGGACAGCGCTTTGTCGTCACACGGCTCGCACGGAACGTATGAGCCCAAACACCCAGACAGCCCCAAGATAAATGTCACCAAGAGGCAAAAACTCAGAAACATCGTTGGCGTTCTCTCCGGTTTATAGCATAAAGCTCAAATGCGAGGAGGAGGGGGAAGTAGAGCCTGGTCTAAATGGACACAATGCCTCAGTCAGATAATCCGATTTTTACAGTTAAAGCCAAAAGCCTTTATCCAAGAGTAGTGCTATCTATAAAAACATAAAAAAAATTCACGTCACTTCTTGCTGTGTTTGCTGCAAAGTCACTTTAAATAACCAAGTAGAAACAGAATAAGTTTTATATCTATAAAGGCTATTTATAGTGATATTTTCTTTTTTTCTCTCTCCGGAAATATTCCCCTCTGCAGGAGCAAAACGAGTCTGTGAATAAAATCTCAACTTTCCTCCCTTTAGTTTGGACTCCTGTACTTTCTCCAGAGTTTCCAGAGCAGACTGATCAACTTGAGGACTGCCTTGCCTTTTTAAAAACAGCCGTGCCCAAACCCCTAACTATGAATACGCCAAGCAGCAGGGAAGGGAGGCGCACTTGTTCCACGTCCTGGCAATCAGCCAAACCTTTTTTTTTTTGTCCCCAGCAGGAGGATAGCTCTTTCACCCTGAGGGCTGAACTGATACCGAGGCGCAACAGTTAAAGAGAGAGACGCAATCCTCCCTGGGGAACAAAGTGTGCAAAAAAGAAGACGCTTTCCTCCATTTAGAGTCGCGTGTTTTCTAAATCTTTGCGCTTTCACTGCGCAAAAACAAAAAAAAAAAAAAAACACACACAGCTTGAGTCAGGATCGCCTCATTTTGTCCCGGTTGAGCAGAATAAGCCCAGGAAGTAGAAGTGGGTGCGAACCTTAATTTCTTTATTGGAAAAGAAACCAAAAACAAACGTGTGTGAGGATCATTAGACTGGATCAGTGAGTTTGTGTAAAAACGGGGCAGGAATGAAGGAGATGAGGGATTTATCTGGCACTTTCCTGCTCCATGAGCGCTTTTTTACCCACTTTGTTTGCTTAACACCGCTGCGGTCTGGAAGTCACCTTTAAAGTCTGCACCTGTTGCTTTCATCGGACACCCTTTGCGTTTGCCAGAAGCCAAATCCTCTACCTCTCTTTCTGTCTCTCATGCGCTCACGCGCGCGCACAGAGGGAAACACAAGATGACAGGAACTGTGAGAAAAAAAAAAAACTGATCATATTGGAGCAACTGCTGCACACAACACCTTGTTATAGCGTCTGCACCAAATGTAGCCCACATTCTCCACTCAGGGATATCCACCAGGATGTGTTTGGCTCATTATCTGCTGCATCTTGTTCCTTGTGACATTGTGCATGTGAGATTTGCACATTGACCACTAGAAGGCGCTGTTAACAACGCTAAATGCGGCAGAGGAGCTCTCTCCACACCTGTGAACACACTAGGATTTTCTCAATATCTCAACTTTACTCAGTCCCAGCTTCAGCACTGTGACATGGAATAAGCTGCTTTAAGCTCGTGCACGTGAACTGATTTACACTTCCGGTTATTCTGTGGGGTTAGTGACAGGTTTCATTGCCCACATTACTTTCCATGTTCAAAAAGTAAATAAATAAAATAATAATTTGTACCAATTTAGCGATTTCACTCTTTTCGACACGCTTTCTGCTCATTTCTTTAAGGAATCTCCAGGAATTATTCCCCAGACTTTCCAAATATCTTCTTTCTTTTTGCGTTTTGTTCCCTGTCCAGATGATTCCACACTGATTCAATAATGTTGAGGTCAGGCTTTGGAGAGACTTCATCCCTCAATCAGACCCGTTGCCATGGGTTGTCAAACCTCAGCTTTTCTCTATGTAATAATGGCTTTTTGGGAGCCATGGAGATCTTTGGTGAGGAGGTTTGAGCCAACTGAAGGTCTAGATGATATTTTCACTTTCATAAAGGCTTCTACTTTCAGATCGTATTTTTTTCTAGATATTTTAGGCATGACACTTCTCTTTATGACAGGCTGATTGAAACTAGATCCAATGGAAAATTGGATCTTTCTTAAGCTGTCTGTTATGTGTCTTCAATTGTGTTCCTTTATATGTTTGAATGGCTCCTGAATTATGCTGTATAAGGGGGTAAAAAACAAATACAGTCCACAGTGGGTATACAGTGGGTGCCACATTATTCTGGACTGAAATTGTGTTCTCTCTGTTTTTGGACCTTTTTAAAAAGTGTTTACTCTAGGCCAAAGAAAAAAAGATATTGGTCAGATTGTGGTAATCTGAGTTGATCTGATTTCAATTAGAAGTTTTACCAAATTCTTCCACGTTTGAACTTCGCTTGTTTCTGAACCAGTTTAAAGTTCATAGTTCCAACAAATGTCAAGCTTCCTGCTCTGTGGGAATCACCTTGCTACTGCAAAAGTCCCATTTTCATTAGTCATACTGTCTTATCTTTGGAATTTGTCATGCAGATGTCACAATAGGCTGCCTCTAAGACGGCTTTAAAACAAGAACCTGGCTAAGTTGTCTGTTTATGCCAACATAACACTATTTTGTGGCTTGAAATAAGAGCATTTTTATGTTTAAATGATTTCTAGGTCAGTGTTTTTGGGCTGGTATAAAACCTGGACTGAGAATGAGTGATAAAGCAGCCAATGTTCAATGAAAAAAGACCTTCAGAAAGCAAGAGAGCTGTTGATCTAGACCACAAAGTCTGGGTGCTTGCAAGGGAAATATAAAGAAATGAGAGGTGGAACTTTATATACTTGCTGTTTTTTCCTTTGCCGTCTGATTCTAATAATGTCTGGAATCACTGTGATAAACGTGATTTATGTTGTGTGGCACATGGGAAGCATTTTCTACACTTTGCTTCAGCTACGATTGTGTAAAACTATGAAAGCCCCCATAAGCAGCATTTACATATCTGAACGGCTCTTCGGATTTTTCTCTTCATTCCCTCGCATGCCTTCATCAATGATGTCACCTCACATCATTTGCTCTCAACCATAAACATCTGAAACTGAGACAAGTCCTTTTGTCAGACTTCGACACACGAACAGATTGCAATTTATAAAAAAAAAGGAAAAAAGAATCCAGCAGCCGCTTACACTGCATAGATCGAACAGTTCCAACAAGCCACCTCCTCGGCAAAAAAAGAAAAAAACAAAGTTGTGGTGAGTCAGTATTCCCTCCAGAAACCAAGAGGAGTGGCAAACCCTCAAAGACATAAATCTGAGCTACTTTGGCGATAATGAAGAGATTAAGACAATAAAGCAGCCTGGATTAATGGTGCTTCTCTGCTGGTTATGTGACGACGGATGAAAAGAAGATGACAAATTACAAGGAAAATATGCTCCAGATACAACCCCAGTCGAGGATGTACAATGTGAAGATTATCACCGAAGGAACTCAATGTTCTCCCTCCTCTTTTTGTCCGCTGCTCAATGGAAATCCTAATTCCCCAAAGATCTGTTCATGCATCAATCAATGTGTTCCTTCTTCGGTACCACCCTCCTCCTGTTGATGCATCATTTAGACATAAAGCAACACTTGCAACGTTTTAGTCTGATCAAAACTGCAAACTCATGTGTGAATGTCTTTTTTGGGTGGTGTTGTGATTTGAATGCCAGAAGACTCATCACTAAACCCTGCAGTTTCCCAGACTACACATACAATACTCAGCTATTGCCTTTCTGTAACGTGCAGCACTTCAGCAGCAGAAGCTTTTAGTGCCCTTCAGAGTGAGCATTCAGTGGGAGTAGGAAATGTAGGATATGTGACTTTCTGGGATCTGTTGTGTACAATCTGAGACATCTTCAACCCTCCCTCAGTCGATTTATTGATGTTCTATCAACAATAACGTTCCTAAAGGTTTGATGGTCTGTGGGGTATGGATGGCTTTGGGTTTTATGTGTTCTTTGGTTGAGTATTCTGTTTTGTTTCCTGTTTTATTTTAGAGGTTGCCATGCCAGCCAGTTATTTTAATGATTCTCCCTGAAAATGTGCAACATCATGATCTCCTCCACTGTCACGTGGTTATTATACTCCTGCTGAAACTGGTGGCAGGACTCGGTAAGGGAACTGTGAACTCTGAACTGCCCTCTGGTGATGGTGTTACACAACAACCAAACCAATGTCAAACATGCATTGGGGCATGTGGGCAGTGCATCATCAAGAACATCAAAGTGCATTTAAGTCATTTTCATGACATAAACTGAACTCCGTGTGACCCTGAAAACAACCCCAGCACCAAACACCACCCTGAAACTGAACTGGCTGGCAAGTGTGGTTTAATTTAATTTCAGCCATCTGATGTTTAACATCCACAGCTAATCCGAGCCTCTGTTAACTTTAAGACGGGGGAGGGGGGGTAAGAGTTCCTGGCCTCCCTGTCTGCTTGCCTAGCAGGTTGGGGGCTGGGGAGTGTAGGTGGGGAGGAGTGTGTGGGTCTGTCAGCATGGAACAGGAGCAGAAAGGTGGGTGAGTGGGTGTGTCTGGGTGTGCAGGAGGGTCGTGTGTATGTGTGTGTGGGCGGGTGGGAGTGAGGGTGAGGGTCTATGTATGTTGACATGTGGGTGTGTGTATGCGTGCGTTCGTGTATGTGTGCATGTAAGTAGAGGGCTGGTTCCTGGGATGGGTATCTGGTGCACACGGTGCGGACTGGCCTCCCCCTGGGCGGATGCTGGGGTGGCTGGGGTCCTCGTTCGGGGCTGACTGCCCTTTGGTCTCGGGTGTTCCTAACCTGCTTCTGACCTTTGGGTAGAGGGGGTCGCCTTAGCATGGGCACTTTTCATGATTTCATGATTTTTTATCTTTGCATGATGACACAATCACTGAGCTATTCTTCAGGTTTATTCATGAACAGCCATCTTTCTTTATGTTTGTGTGCTTCAGATTAGAGTTAAAATAGTTTTCCTTTTTTAAAAAATGGATTTATTTATTTACATATTTAGCTTGTTTGTCTCTGGTGCTCTTGGTATTTACAGGTTTTGCCTTCCTGTGGGGCCCCATGAGACATCCTTTATGTTTCTGTTCAGGTGTGATGGATGGTATAGTGTCTGTGGTGGGATTGCAGTGTTTCCTTTGTGGTGTGTTTCTGTCCTCTCTTTGTATTCTGTTTGTTTTCCCTTTTCTTTTTCTGCCTGCTGTAATGAATAAGTAGAAAATGAATGAATTGATAGGATAGATGGAGTTAGAGGCAGCTCTTGCACATAGTGGACAAAATATAAGATTGTCCATTTATTTTTGTTTTTATCAGTATGTTATGTTTTAAGTTACTGATGAAGCGTTTTGCCTTCTTATCAGATAATTAAATAATTCTGGATCTGACTGTAACATCATGTTAAAAACATAAGAGAAAGAAACTCATACAATGTTTACTTGAACCTGGTTGAGGCAAGGTATTCAGAAGAGGAGAATCAATGAAAAGTCAGTAGCTGCGTTTCCATCACAGGTTTTTGCAAAATAAAAGCAGTATTTGTAACGTTTTGAAAAAAACTCTTGCATTTTTTTGTGTTTCCTTTGAACAGGGTTTAGTGCATAAACTGCTGGTCTCATATAATCTCATCTGGTTGATGAGATTTTACAAGAGATGCGACTCATGCAAGGCAGCCCCGTGGCGTTATTTTGGGGTTACCTTCTTACTGCGGAGAAGTAAGAAGGCCTCCTTTCCTTTTTTAAATTTATTAAAATTTATTTAATTTATTTCATGTCCAGAAGCGTGTAAATGCTGAACAAGTGTTTCCGTTACATTACACTTTTGCAATAAAGTTGTATGTCAAAACAGTTGCAGTCTCAGAACAGTTTTCATCCTTCATTCTCATGTCTGTTTTTTCTATTTCTTCCATAAACACGGTAGTATAAATGCTACTGTAATATTTGTCACTGTGCTGTAGTAAAGATTTTACCAACAAATACATGTTTTAGAAGTATTTAACATGTTTGCACGCTCATTCCTGCTATTTTGCTGCATGACTGGTGGTTTGTTGCCTTGTTGATATTCACATTTAAGTAGCACAAAGATTTGGGTCACGTGTGAACCTATACAAGCTGGTCTGGGGCCAAATACCAGGACCAATTTTTCCCTGTCTGCTCCTGGCTTCTGCTATTTCTTTACTTCAATATTGATACTGACGATGATATTTTTTACCCCCTACAGAAAAAGCAAGTGATTGCATTGTATTAAGATCCAGCAACCGGTCCAGCAAACTATCAAAGAACAACATCTTCATCTCTGAGGCGAGGATGATGCTCATTGTAATAATGACATTATGACACCTGATAGACTACCATAATCATGTGACATGGGGAATACACCCTGAATGGTTTTTGCACATGCTTATAGTTACACAAGTGAGAAAAGGTGTGTGTCTGAGCACAGTGGCAGTGTGAACTACAGCTGAACATTCACACACACATCTTTTCTGACAGTTTCCTTACACCACACGTCCTATACAGAGTGATGGATGCATGGAGAAATTTCAAGCCTTTTTTGGACTTCTGCTATAAGAACAACAACGTGCAGGAATGTGTTACTGCTTTTTGCAGTTGAATATTCAGTTAAATATAAATGTTATCACTCAGCTCCAAACACTGAGTATGGACAAAGGGAACTACATACAGTAAGTTCTGCTTTTATTCAACTAAATTCCAACAGGCACAGTTTGCCGACTGTTTACAGAACAAGTAAACACTGACTTTATTATGTAAGCGTGAACAATTTCTCCCAAACATGCTAAGCCCTCACACTGTATGTGCATGTGTGATTTGCAGTAATTTCCCGTGTGCATATGTGTTTGTTTAATGGGTTATATGCTTTTGTCTACACCGGGCCACTTGTGTTTGTGTGTGTACATAAGCTGTAAACAGTGTGCATGCCTGTGTGTTCGTGTGGGCAGGTGTATTTGTGTTTAATGTCCTTGCATTTCCATAGATGGAAAATAACCAAGACTGGAGAATGCAGTGCTTAATTTTTCCTGTTCCACTTCATCAAGTCATCACTTCACATATACACAAGAAGAGTGCGTGATACACAAACACTCTTAGGCACACAAACAGTACTTTTTCCAAGGACATACAGCAAGGTGTTGTTGTGTGTATCTGCTGAGACCAGACAGTGCGGCTCCAGAAAGAACCTGTTGGCTGCCCTGTCTGCACTGTGTCCCTTAAACTGCAGAGTATAACGCTGATCACTGGGGAGTTAAAACTGTGTATGAAGTGTCAGAAACATGACATGAGACAAAGATCTGTAATACAGAGAGAGACATGGGGGAAGGAAATCTGACCAATGCACTGGGACTATAAACTCTTGTGCTTACAAATAATGCAAACTATTGGGTTTTTATACTTTCTGAGAGCAGCAGATCCCTGCAGGGACAAACTGAACCGAGATGTAATTATTTTGTCTTTGCTTCAGTTGTTCTGAGTCCTTATTACCACACAAAGGCTGTTAATAATAATAAAATAAAAGCTTTGCAGCATAGATATGGTCAAATTTTAATGAGGCGTTTTAAATATCAGGAGAAAACCTGAACTGAAGACAGCTCCAGTGCAAACACGCTGATATCACTATCAGCTCTGAATCATTTGAACTGCACATAGTCCAAATTCAACCCATATAGAAAATGACTGGGAAGGGAACTTGGTGGTTTCACTGTATGTGTGCATTGGCTCGGTAAAGGGAACATACTAAGAGAAAGTATACATCGCACAAATCTGCTTTCTTCCACTGGCACATGATGCTGGCGTTGCAAGGAAAGCTTTTAATTCACCAAATAGTGACAAATATCCAGCTCGCTTCCAGCTGGATTGCATTTCCCCGCAGTTGACAGTGTTGCTATAGTGGCATTGTCAACAGCACAGTGAACTTTCTGGCGTCAAGCGCCCTGCAGGCTTCCATTAACGTTGAATCGCCTCGATGTGACCATGGGGGGACCTGTATGATCTTGTAACGTGAGTCAGTGCGAAGGCTTATCTCAGCGCTGTGATGGAAACTCTGCAGATCGAGATAAGCTGGCGGTGTAAAACCTTTCACAAGTGGCAGCTTTTTATAGTCTAATAATGTATGGCTGTCTAAAGGCATGTCCAAAACGAAGTCCAATCAAACGTATGCAAGAGACGCCAAGCGGGCTCAGAGATTAGAGGAGAACAACAACTGTGGCTTTTTTCTTTGGCTCAGTGTTTTGGTTCTGAGCCAAATCTTTCGCTTGAAATAGCCAAAGCAGGATTTGTTAAAAGATGATGCATTTGTGCTTTCTCTTCACTGTGGGTTCACTCCTGCAAAACAAAGAATGATTTACTTAAGGTTGTGTTTCTCTTCGCCTGCATATTTTTTTACCTTATTCTGTGTGCTTGTAATTGACAGTCCAGCTTATGCAATCAGCGCAACAAAAGAAGTGTGTCTTTGTTAATGTGTGCATGGGAGTATGACTGTTTACATGGCTGGCCAGGTCAAAAAATGAGTAATCATAGAAACCATTATGTGAACGCAGCACCAAGCAGTCCTTGAAGATTCTTAAAACACCTCCAAACAAAGCCTTCAGTATGTCAAGTTTTGGCATTAACAACCTCTCTTTTCCATACACAAAGATCAACAGCAATATAACAATATTTGCAGAGAACACTGAAGGCAAAACTGGGTCTAAACAAACTTAAACAAAAATATATTACATTTATAACAAGCATTTAAGCTATTCCATGGTATTGCTAAGGGTAAGAGTTGATAAAAGAAAGAAAAATAAGCACCTCACACTATGACCTTATCATTCACTGTAGTCCAAAAGGGAAGAAAGATTGATAAGATGTTGACTAAAGCTATCAGAGGACAAGTAGTCAATTGCATTTATGTTAAATGTCAATGTAATAAGAGTAAAATCAACAGTCTGGGTAAAAATAAAACTTTCCCACACAAGTTAGGACCTTTTTGTTCTTTCATAGGCTCCAGTTATACTGTAAAACCTGCAATGTTTAACTCTACTAATGATGATTCAGAGACTCCAGGCGTTTGACATAACCTTTACATACATAAGCTTATCTATTCAGGTCCAACTCTATAAGAGCTCGATCCTAACCAGCAAGTTAGTGGTTCAAATCCCAGCTCAGGCGGTCAACATGTCGAAGTGTCCTTGAGCAAGACACTGAACCCCCAGTTGCTCCTGGTGCTGCGCCACGGTGTGTGAATGTGTGTGTGTTTGTGTGAGTGAATGGGTGAATGTGTCGAATAGTGTTAAAGCGCTTTGAGTGCACTGGTGTGTAGAAAAGTGCTATAACAGACTTTGAATTGAAAAGGTTGCTGTGATTTCTCTCTTGTTGAATGCATCACGGTTGTTGGTCGGAGTATTTATGTGATTTTCATATATAACCATTTACAGTGTTTAAAGAGAATTTTTCTGAAGAAGAAAAAATATCCAGTGAGCAGCAGTTTGCTCGACCAAAATGTTTTGTTAATGTCAGTGGTCAGAAGAGAATGGACAGACTGTTCGGAGATGTTAGAAAGGCAACAGGAAGGCAAATAAGTCCTGTTCCCAACCAGAGTAAGCAGAATAGCATCTCTGAACACACAACACATCCAACCTGGAAGCAGACAGACTATGTAACATCAGGCAAAGTGTGCATCACAAATTCTGGATTTTAGATCCATTTTTAGAAATCCTAAACTTAAAAACTGTTTGACCGGCTTGATAATGATTTCAAATGTGTGAAATTTTCAGAGAAATTTCCATCATGATTGCAAACTGACCAAAACCAACAAGTCACCCCATCATTTCTATGTTCAAAAGCTGAGAATTATCGTGGTGGAATTAGTGAACTACAGAAAATAGCAAAGTGTTTCTTCAACCTGGCATAAATTAACATATTCAAAAAATAAAATAGAATAAAAAGAGTATTTTTTTTACAGTGTAGAGAGCTTCACCATTTCTCCAGGCAGAGCCATCGGTCCTGGGTAATGTTCTTCAAACTTGACTGTGAGGTTCACAAAAATTTGTCAAAGTCAAAGCCACAGACCCAATGATGGAGAGAAAATATGCAGAAAGTCACAAATAGACTCAGTTAGAACCAGAGACTCGAGTGAGGATAGGTACTAAAGTGCTTTATCATGTAGTAAAACAATCATAATGATGAGGTATCCGAATGAAAATGTTCATATGGATTAATATCTGTAACTAAGCACAATATCCAATAAGATGCACGTCTTCATTATGTTTCTAGTAATTGTACCTCAGTAAAAACACATCTAAGGTGTAAGGAGGATTACCCATCACTGTGTTCTGTGTTAAGATGAGCAACAGAAAAAAAAGGCAGATCTAGATTTCTCTGCCTGCTGAAAGCTAAGGATAAACAGTATGGTAGGAGATAATGTCCACACCATTTGCTTCTCATGGACTGTGCAGACTCAGCTAGATGGCAGTCACTATGAAAAGTCATGTGTAAACAAAAGCAAACTGCTCTCAGTTGTTGGGTTTTACTTATCGGCTTGTTAACTTGTGATAACGGCAGCTGTTTTCACGTGTGAAGAATCTTTCCTGACTGTAGAATAATGGACTGTCATGATAGTGTAAGTTTCAAAGCATGTAGTTGGAGAAGTCTAGATTAACTGAAAACCTTCAAGATCAAGATTTTGACTACAATATAGCATTTGATGGCTGCAGTATGCATGTGTGTGTGTGTGTATGTGTGTGTTAGAACAAGGCAAAGATTGTGTAAAATGCAATGCTGATTTTTCTGCCTGTCCTTCAGCAACACTGCTCAAAAAGTTACAGGTTGATTTTGATCAAGTTTTCTTGTCTGAAATGTGATGAGTTAAATCTAAATGACTAATTCATATACTTTATCATACTTTTAAGAATATAT
>JBAMHV010000013.1:23308293-23322293 GCA_037177535.1 Pseudomugil gertrudae
AAAAGTAGCTCAGATTGTCACCTGCTGCATAACATCGCCAAGTAACATGGGCTGGAGCATGATGCCAGGTGGGATGAGAACGGTGACCCGCCTCCATGTATAGAGCAACTAAGTGCAGCAGGGGTTCCCACCATGAGCGCCTCCCCTCCCTCTCTGGTCAGCAGCTGCCAATCTGTTGCAGGAGGACTTTACAGGTCTGCCTCTATGTCTGGACAGTAAAATGAGCAGCCAGTGATCCTCTGGGCTGTGCTGATGACTCTCTGCAGAGCTCTCCTGTCTGCTGCTGAACACCCTGCATACCACGCTGTGATGCAGTAAGTTAGGATGCTCTCTATGGTGGCTCTGTAGAAGGTAACCAGCTGCCTCTCGTCCAGAGCACTCTCAGGAAGTGGAGATGCTGCTGAGCCTTTTTCATCACCGCTGTGGTGTTTTCAGACCAGGAGAGATCATCAGAGACCTGCACGCCCAGGAACCTCATGGAGTGGACCCTCTCCACACAGTCCCCATGGATGTACAGAGGGTCTGGGTCCGCTCTGCCCTTCCTGAAGTCCAGGATGAGTTATTTTGTTTTTGTGGTGTTCAGTTAAAGGTTGTTTACTGAATACAACACAATCAGTCTGTTGAGCTCATCCCTGTAGTGGGACTCATCCCCCCCTGAGATGAGTCCAACCACTCATCACAATCACTAAGTTTGCGGATGACACCAGTGTCATCCGCAAACTTAGTGATTGTGTTTGAGAGATGGGTCGAGGAGCAGTCGGATGTGTAGAGCGTGAAAAGGAGGGGGCTCAGGACACATCCTTGTGGAGATCCGGTGCTGAGTGTGATGGTGCAGGACAGGTGAGGGCCGAGTCTAATAGATAGTGGAATATTTAACAGGAAGTCTTTGATCCAAAGGCAGATGGGGAAGGAAATACCCAGGTGGGACAGTTTCTGGACCAGGATCTCCAGGAGGATGTGGTTGAATGCTGAGCTGAAGTCCAGGAAGAGCATACTCACGTAGCTTCCCTGGTGCTCCAGATGACTCAGCACAGTGTGGAGCACTATGGTAATAGCGTCCTCTGTGGACCAGTTTGGCCTGTAGGCAAACTGGTGGGGGTCCAGATTGGGAGGCAGACAAGTCCTGATGTGCTGACAGTCTCTCAAAGCACTTCATATCTACAGGCGTAAGTGCAACAGACCTGCAGTCACTTGGGCTTTCCACTGCTGACTTTTTAGGGATGGGGATGATGGTGGAGGTTTTGAGGCAGGGTGGGACGATGGACAGTGACAGAGACAGGTTGAAGATTTCAGTGAAAACTTCACTTAGTTGATCAGCACAGGCTCTGACTACCTTGTCTGGTATTCCATCCATAAAGGACACAGGATGTGCTGGACTGAATTTTCACATCAGAAAACAACTAAAGCTATTAATCCAGTTTTTTGCTTGTTACACTTTTTTTTTCCCAAAGTAACATAACTTCCATTAACAAGCAGTATATCAGAATGTTGCCTTCACTGACCAGCCTTCACCATTTTCATCCCATCATACTTATTATTGTCCTGCTGCTGCTCTGTATGGAGCAGATGTTGCTTTAAAGCCTCCATGTACTTTCAGCATTAATGGAGCTTCACAGATGTGGAAGCTTCTCACGTCATAGACACCAATGCACCCCCATCCCATCAGAGATGCAGCTTTTCTACTGATAACACGCTGGATGTTCCCTCTGCTCTGTAGTCTGCAGGACACGCCATCCATGCTGTGCAGACAAAAAAAAATCACATTTTCATCTATCTGACCACAGAACACTTTGCTTCATGACTGTTTGAAAGACCTTTGGTCATATGGATACGGCAGTGTTCACATCTGACTTCTTCTTTGCATGGTGGAGCTTGAACCTGTATTTGTGGATTTCAGGGTGAACTGTGTTCACAGGCAGAGATTTCTGGAAGTCTTCCTGAGTCCATGCAGGGATTTCCAGTAGAGAATCAAGTTTTTATTAAAGAATTGCTGCCCAATGATATCACACTGCAGATGGGATCTTCAAAATATTAAATGTGCTGTACTGTAATTTTTTATTCTGCAACATTTAGACTCAGTTTGTTAATCTCTGTGTATTTTCTATCTCCTTTTCTCTGTGAAATGTTACCCTGTCATATAAGTGACCTGTTAACAGTTAACCAACTTGTTTTTCATTCCTGTCTCTAACTTTTCCAGAGTTGTGTTGTCCCTGTTCCAGCTTTTTACAAAGCTGAAGCCATCCGATTCAAACTGAGCTCATATTTTCCATCAAATGAAAAACATCTCAGTTTTAACGTTTGCGACATTTATGTTTGATAGGAGTTAAATATTCACATTTTCTCACAACTTATTTGGAACTGGGGTTGTAGTTATGGAGCTACAACAAAGAAAACACCTTACAGGCCATGGAAGGTTTCAGCTCCGTTACACTAATCACTGTCAGTAGCTCTGCTAATGAATCCCATGTGCAGAGTTTATTATAATGCTGATATCATTTTCTAGAATCATATTAAAGATTCTCCTAAAATAGGCATGACTGATCAAAGTGTAACTTGCCGGTTACAGATAAGTAGTTCCTAAAATAAATAAATAAATTGTAATCAAAACCCTTCGGATCATTGGCACTTCTGGGCTCTGGGTTTTAATCATGCTGAAAAAAAAGTTGGTTTACGTAATTCTTCCATGATGTATACACAATTCAAAACACAGATTCTCCTGATCGTTCATTTGTTTATAACTCTGACACTTTCCCTCCAACAGCAGCAGGATCCTTTTGGCTCAAAGGAAGGTTATAACTCAGTGAGGTTAGAAGCCTGATACTCTCTGTGGGTACGAGGATGAGCACTGGACACCGTATATTGTAGAAGAGGAAGGGCGGCTACCAAGAAAACATCATGATACAGAGAAAAACAAAGAGAGATGAAGGCAGGCTGTAATGGATATTTGGACAGAGCAGTTGTTACATTTTGGGGCGATAAGGGCCAGTCTTTGTCAAGTGCCAAGCAGATGACAGAACGAAGACCCCTGGACCAGTGTTAGTCAGTGGAGCTGGTAATGGAAACACAGAATGGAAATATCTACTCTCATTCTCTAAAGAGCACTCACCCACTGAGCGGTGTTTTTCTTTATCACGGTAAATGAATCTGACTGCTTCTCGGTATTGTTTTAGGAGAGCATGTGTCTGCATCCCGCCGAAGCAGGCGGAGGAAGCGTGTTCTCCTTCTTGAAGTCAAGTTGGGTGTTCTCACATCTTCTCCCTGGGGGACACTTCCTCACAGAAATATGGCCAGGCCCTGTTATTTTTCCCTTTTGGAATAAATCTGATATGCTTTAGTTTGCTTTGCAGAAATCAAATATGATGAACAAAGCAGGAGAATATTACAGTAACATGAATAAAGTCTGGCAATAAAAGAGAAAAGCCATTATATGATGTCATTTTAAATATTCTGGCAATCCTATGACATAGTTTTATTGTCTGTGTGGGTCTGTGTATACGCTTATGTAAAGCAGCAATATCTACTCTGAGGATTTTTTGAGGATCATGGCATGCAGCAGTAGTTCTAGAAGAAGTCCGGGGTGGGCCATTGCCACCATGACAGCAGGCTTTGACCCCCTGAAAACATTTAGTTTACCTAAAGTATGTACTTTACATTGGTTATGCTTTTGTTATTTACTGTTAAAAAGTATTAAATCTTTGTTTTGTATTAGTAGAGCAAAAATAATACCAGATATGTCTAAGTAGAATAACCTGTAGCAGTAAAAATATAACTGTTTTCATATTTTAAAAAATATATATAACAAGTGCCTGGACTGTCTATCATCCATCCATTCATTTTTTGTACCACTTTTTTCAGTGAAAGGTTGCAAATAGCTGGAGCCTATCCCAGCTTCCTGGACTGTTAATGAACTGAATTAATATGCTTGTATGTTTTCTTGTGTAAAGATCTCATGTAAAAGTAAACGTAAAAACAAAGTTTTTATCTTTGAAATTTTTTTCCGTCACCACAGTTTTTGCCTTTTATATTTTCTTGTTTACAATGTAGCTTTCTCCATCCTTCCATAGCTTCTACATCTTATGCGAGGCTGGGTTACGGGGTCAGTAGTATAAGCAGTAAAGCCCAGACTCTTCTTCCAGCTCATACAGTGGATTTGAAGGTGTTCCTAGAGAGCCAATAGACACAGTCACTCTAGCATGTCTTTGCTCTTATCTTGGGAGTCCTCCCAGTGGGACATATCTGGAACACTTCACCAGTAGGAAGCATCTTGAGGCTGAGAAACAGCACTATTTTTTTCCACCCCAGAGCATCATGTTCCAGCTGCATTTGGTCTTATGGCACTGTTCACTGGTCGCATGCAATCCAGCTTGTTATACATATGTGGATATCAACTCTCTAGCGGTTTGGAACATGTATGTTTGATAAAAAATTATCTCAAACATTAAAATAGGAACAGACCAACAGAATCTTAGCAGAGTAAATTTATCTTGCAAGGAGTTTACTTTCAATGAGCGCTCAGAGCGAACTGGAGAGCAATTGTACAGCACAAGTGTTAAAAGTAGATCATATCATCTTAGCAAGTTCATCTTCAACTTTTCCATGAGAAAACTAAAATATTTATCTACTGACAACATGCCCTCACAGAGATACAGTAACAATGTAACATTCTAAAGATATTCACAGTAAAGTGCAGGATGTTCACAGCAGAGAATATGCTTGCATAGGTATTTAGGAAAAAGACAAAAAATTAAAAAACTGTGAACTTTATTTTCTTGCATGCACAATGGCTTATTTAGTAACCAGTGGTGTAATCCAGTGTATATGGAGTATACCCACTTATTTTTCAGTCAGCTTTGTGTATACCCATTTCTGAACCCCATGTGACGTGTGCTATTCAGTTGTGTGTGCAACTCTAAAATGGGGAAGCGATGATCCACCCTACTCTGCCTCTAACTGGATGGTATTAACTGCCGTAACTGGTTTGATTGGTTAACTTCAAAATTGGTATGTGAACTGACGAGTCAGAGACGCAACAGAAAACTTTAATATGCATAATGAAGTGAGTCTTTTTGTTTCTGTTTAAAAAATTAGGAGGGGAGTATATAAACTTAAAGTTTAAACATATACTCACTTCTTGAGGAACCACTACACCACTGTTAGTAACCAAATGCATGGAAACAGCATCAGAGGATTTAAGGAAGGAAAGACAGGAAGGAACAGAGCTAAGCGATAAAACAGGATAAGACTCAGCATTGGACTGACTTTTACTGGCTGGAAAGAGCTCAGAGAGGAGCCAGGATGGAATATGATTGCTGAAATAGCCGTTGCAAGGAGGCACCAAGATGCAAAGATCTACCAAAGTTCAGACTCGAGGTTGTTTAATATTACTTTAACATTCAAATTGAATTTAAGCCATTTCTTTCATCGGCAATAAACCCCTGACTTCTGACTTCTGTTTATTATCTTTCTTTTCCTGTAACTAGCCTCTTTTTAATGAAATGCAATAAAAAATACTTTATTTATTCCAGAGGGAAATTCAAATTGTAGTAGTTTTTCTTTTTTAAATACAAAAATTAGTTAATGAAAGGTCTTCACTGTTCTTGTTGGGGTGGTGTCGTCCACACAGAAGTCCATATAATCCGTCACACACTCAGTCAAGAGTGTCAGAGGACACTCCAGTCTGCTGTCTGGAAGCACCATCTCAGAGCATCCTCAGCATTGTTAGACCAGGTTTTAACATTCTCTCCAATGACGGACTGTCGCTGAACGATGGGCCCTCTCTGGTGGTGCAGATGACAAAAGCTAGCAGTTCCATGGATGACAGCAACGCTGGTCAACCAGCACTGCAACTCCACCTCCCCCCAGGTCTCCGCCGAGCCATTCACTGCGGTCTGCACGGACCGTCTTGAAGCTGTGTACAGACGCATTAGTCTGGGATGTAGCCATGTCTCGGTGAAGCATATAAAACTGCACTCTGTATTCTTTCCGAGACCCGGTTAGCACCTGGAGCTCATCAATTTTGTTAGCTAGCAATCGCATGTTACCCATCACAACAGTTGGAAGAAACCTTTTAAATCGCCATAGTTTTTCTCTCTGCTTCACTCCTGCCCTGGGTCTTCATCTATTTCTTTTCGACTACATTGGGATTTGAAGTGTTATTTCACTGATAATCTTGAATTTGGAGAGCATTATCAGTAAATACTGGTGGTAAACAAGTCTCATTGCCATGGAGACTCTAATAACAAGTCTTGAAATAGCAGAAAAAGGAAATGCATAAACTGCCCATGCCCATGTAGCACAACAACCATGAGGGCGAAACGTCTTTTTGAATGACCCAAACTGACAGCTGATGTCTTAAAAAAATACTCCTCTATTACAAAGATCACGAAACATAACGACAGTTAACAAAGCTACTAATGTTTGCTGCCACCTCGCGGAGCATTACAGAATGCATCAAATGACATGATGTAATAAATGAAGATGTAATTCCAGAATTTCATAATTTAACCAACAACTTTTTGTTTTTGTTGTACACATTACTACAAGCAACACTGTATCTGCCTAAATTACTTTAAACCTGCATTTAGCAGGTTGTTGGATGATTATTTAACATATGTGGTACATAATGAGATTGGAGGTGCCACACCTTCTGTGCTTTAGGTAACATATAGATGCAACAAACACTTTGATAACAACACACCATTTAAAAAACAAAACAGCTAAATAAAGGAAATTATATGAACACTCGATGAATAAATAAGGCAAGTGGAATTAGAGTTGGCAGATCATGCAGGGTTCTGTTTGATCAGAATAAGAACAAATGTCAAACATAATTTGGACCTGGCTTCTTCAAATATGAATACAACTTGTCACTCGCTGGGTAGATACAGCGTCCTGATTCCCTGGCTCGCTGCGATGCATTGTGCCTAACAGACTGAGATGAAATCAAAGGATGAAGCAAAGATAAACAGATGGAGACAGAATTGCTATTATCTGGGAATGATGATGTTTGGGTGTGTATTAGGAAACAAGCATTGTAATGGGAAAGGTTGGAAATGCTGGCCAGATTTCTGAAGCTTCAGCTTTTGTTCAGAAATGAGCTGAATTCCTTGTACCCAAACAACGCCTCAGAGGGCAAGAAAAATCCACTGTGATTGCTGGCCTTACAGTTCTGGAGATGTGACTCAAAAAGGGCTATTGTTTAACATCAATGCCCACCACAATGTGGTAACAAAGCCTGACCAAGCCATGGTAAATGCCATGGCTACACTTTCGTCATTGATGCAGTGTCATAGCATTTATTTTCTCCAAAATTACAAAAGACTTATGAGCACAATGAGTCCTGCTCATACAGAGTTGCTGATAATTTGTTAATGTTCTTACTGAGCTAACAAACCAGCCCACACACAGACTCCCAAAACATCCCTCCCATTGAACAATGCCTTGTATTGGGCTGATGGTGTGGCAATGTGAAACCAGTCTCCAAGAATTAACAAGCTCATATAGAGGAAAGGAGTGGGATGGCATGAAAAACAGAGACAAAATGGGAGAAACAACTATTTGTTTTCTTCATGTAACTCTGCTGTTAACTGGGGACCATATCCAGACTCACCCCATGAGACTTCATTGAAACATTGATGTGTTTGTGTTTTAACACTTAGAGTCTGAATTGCTGTGTGGTGAGAACATGGCTGTGAAGACCTTCTGATCCACCCTTCTGTGTTAATGCAGAGCTTCCCACTCATTTGGAATAAGACTGAAACAGACATAGGGACATTGTTAATATTGCCAACTTGAGAAAAAGTGGAAGAGGTCTCAAACATTCCTCAGTGAAGCCTTCCTGTCTGGCACAACCCACCAAAGAATCAGTTGTTCACAAAATAGTTTCCAAAACTAAACAAACTATTAACATGTTTTATCAAACATGTTTGTCTGCAAAGGCTGAGAAATATTTCAAATGATTATTACACCCCAATCAATCGATTTTCATGTAAGTACAAAGATCCCATTTCAATGTTTGCAGGTAATACACACAGACTCACCAATAATGTACAATAAAAAATAGAACATGTTGAGTCTGACAAGTCTCCATTTCAGCTTCACATCCAGATGGTGGAAGGATCATGAAAAAATAGATCCATCTTGCCATTGATCAACAATTTAGGCTTGTGGTTCAATGGTGTTGGAGATATTTTAATAGTCCACTTTTGTCCCTTTTGTACCAACATGACATGGTTTACCCACTACAGCCTGAGTACCACTGCTGAACATTTTCATCCCTTTATGAGCACAATGTAGCATTTTGTAATGAGTACTTCTAGCAGGATCATGGAGGAAGATCATCCCCAACTGCTTTCTTCAACATGACGGAGTTTACTGTACTCCAATGGCCTTCATAGTCACCAGATCTCAATCCAACAGAGCAATGGAACAGAAGATTCTCATCATGGATGTGATGGAATGGGAGATTCTCGTCATGAATTCTATTCTCATCATTCGTTCTATTCTGGAATGCTCTGCTAAGTGGCAGCAAACAGTTTGTTGTAATACTGTATATGAGACTTTTTTTAAGACATCAGCTGTCAGTTTGGGTCGTTTAAGAAAACTTTTCGCCCTGGTGGTAGTTGTGTTACACGGGAGTCTATGCATTTCCTTTTTTCTGCTATTTCTGGATTTGTTATTAGAGTCTCCATGGCAATGAGACTTACCACTGGGATTTACTGATAATGCTCTCCAAATTCAAGATTATCAGTGAAATAACACTTCAAATCCCAACATAGTTGAAAAAAGAGAGATGAAGATGCAGGGCAGGAGTGAAGCAGAGAGAAAAACAATGTAGATTTAAACCCTTTCTTCCAACTGTTGTGATGCTAACGTGCGATTGCTAGCTAACAAAATTGATGAGCTCCAGGTGCTAATCGGGTCTCGGAAAGAATACAGAGTGCAGTTTTATATGCTTCACCGAGACATGGCTGGATGAACATATCCCAGACTGTAATGCGTCTGTACACGGCTTTAAGACGGTCAGTGCAGACCGCAGTGAACGCCTCAGCGGAGACCTTGGGGGAGGTGGAGTTGCAGTGCTGGTTGGCCAGCGTTGGTGTCATCCTGGACGTGTCGTTATTGGGGAGAGGATCTGCACGGGAAACACGGAACTGCCAGCTTTTGTCAGCTGCTCTACCAGAGAGGGCCCATTGTTCAGCGACAGTCCGTCATTGGAGAGACTGTTAAAACCTTGTCTAACGATGCTGAGGATGCTCTGAGATGGTGCTTCCAGACAGCAGACTGGAGTGTCCTCTGTGGTCCTCATGGAGATGAAATCAACAGCTTGACTGAGTGTAAGATGGATTATATGGACTTCTGTGTGGACAGCACCATCCCGGCATGAACAGTGAACTATTTTTTGCATATACAAAACTACTACAATTTGAATTTCCCTCTGGGATCAATAAAGTATTTTTCAATTAATTTCATTCATTTATTTAATGATGTGGAATGGAAAATTCTCATTATCGATGAGGTGGAACAGGAGATTCTCATCATGAATGTGGTGGAACGGGAGATTCTCATCATGAATGTGGTGGAACGGGAGATCTTCATCATGGATGATGGTGGATTGAGAAATTCTCATTATGGATGATAGTGGAACAGGAAATTCTCGTCATGGATGAGGTGTAATGGGAGATTCTCATAATAGATGAGGGTGGAATGGGACATCCTTATGATGGATGAGGTGGAATCTGAGATTCTTATTATGGATGAGATGAAACGAGAGATTCTCATCATGAATGTGGTGAAATGGGAAATTCTCATAATAGATGGTGTGGAACAGGAGATTCTCATTGTGAATGTGGTGGAACGGAAAATTCTCCTAATGGATGAAAATGAAATGAAAAATACTTTATTGATCCCAGAGGGAAATTCGAATTGTAGTAGTTTTTTAAATACAAAAAATAGTTAATGAAGGGTCTTCACTGTTCTTGTTGGGATGGTGTCGTCCACACAGGAGTCCATATAATCCGTCACACACTCAGTCAAGCTGTTGATGTCCTCTCCATGAGGACCACAGAGGACATTCCAGTCTGCTGTCTGGAAGCACCATCTCAGAGCATCCTCAGCAGCGTTAGACCAGGTTTTAACAGTCTCTCCAATGACAGGATGATGGTGGAACTGGAAATTCTCATCATGGATGAGATGGAATGGGAGATTTGCATCATGGATGAGATGGAATGGGAGATTCTTATCATGAATGTGGTTGAATGGGAAATTCTCATCCTGGATGCAGTGGAACAGGAGATTCTCATCAAGTATGATAATGGAACGGGAAATTCATCAGGGATGTGGTGGAACATCCATGATTCTCTTCATGAAAGCGGTGGAATGAGAAACTCATCAGAGCACTCCTTCCCTTCCATCCATGCTCCTACCCAATACTGGATAAGATCTGCTGACTGCAATGAAACATGAAGACAACTACTGGAAGTTTTATGGCAGCAAACAATAAGGATTGATTTTCTTACATAAACCTCAAAGCTAAATAAAAACAAACTCCACCAAACCAGAACAAATGAGGCAGTAAACCTTTGCAGAACAAATTACATTTTGTTATAGAAAAGAGCAATAAACAACTACAACATAACGCCCTATTAAACATGTTATTTTCGTGGAAGAGCCTAACGTATGTCCTAACATAGGCATTTAATATCAAGACTGGACTGTCTTTTTTCTACAACCAGTCTTTCCTAATTGTAAGTTACTGGTGTTCATATTTACAATACATGCCTGAACAATAAAGTGAATAAGCCGGAATAGCTTCTAAAGATACACAGAAAAAGTCAAACTTTTGAGGTATCAACTGCTTAATCTTTAGATGTTATTTTAAAACCAATTTTACACAAGACATAGTTATGACTCTGTTTGACTTTTCCAAAATATTTTTTGTCCATCCATCCATCCATCCATCCATCCATTTCTTTTATCCATCTGTTCTATTTATCCCTGTGTCATAAATCCTGGGGATGAGCAAGCATGGAGATGAGTGAACCCGAAGCAAGCAGAAGGCAGATGATGTAGATTGATGTGATTTATTATATGTAACATAAACCACCGACTAAATGAATGGACTATTTAACTAAATGAAACCAGGTGAAACCAATAAACGGGAACACAAGAAAGCTAGACAAAACATGACAAACCAAACAGGAAATAAACCAAAATAAAACAGGAAACACTAAAACACAAACCAAACTATGACACCCTGCTACCCTCCTCATCCGCTAATGTATCCTTCTGTTATATTCATCCATCCCTCTCTGCATCATTCGTTCATCTACCCAGTTTTCCCATCTCCATCTATTTGCCAATCTATCTACCCAATTTATTCATGTTCACATTCATTCACCCTCTTAAATAATCAAAATGTCATTCTTTTATCTCCTTTTTCTTGCCTCATCCCAGCATCCTTCCCTCATGTATCCATCAGCATGTCCCTCTTCTCTGTCTAATCCCTCTTTGTGGCATTCTTTTGTTCTAACTTTTCTACCATCTGGTGGTCCCAAGTTGATTTGGATTTCCGAGATCCTGAGATGAACTCCTACCCAAGTCTCTATCTCCCAACATGAAATTATCAGTCTATATGAACCTAGAAAACCTCAGAAAACTTCCAGATCTCTCCATCACCTCATCCCAGAAACTCATGTTGTTGCAGTGTGGTCTTGCTGGTGAAACACAGAAAAAATAAAAAATAAAAAAAAGTTTGCTTTGCTGCTGCATGTTTATACTGTGTGTGTGTGTGTGTGTGTGTGTGTTCTTACTCTGGTTTAAAAATGGCCACCGGGTTTATGTATTACAGCTCTGCAAATCCAGTTGACTTTCTCATGTTGTTCACATTAAGGAACTATACTGTGTGTGTGTGTGTGAGTTTTAAATAGATGCTGTTTTTATGATGTTATGTCTTTGGCAAAATGAGCACCAATTACTTATCTGGACAAGTCCCACTTTAACAGGCTTTCAGCCCTCCCTTCACTGCCTTGTAAACCCTGTTCTATCCTCCTCGGAATATAATGTGGTTTTGCTGGTATTAATGGGTTACTTCCTTTAGCTTGTTATATAATGACATCACCTTCATAAACAGTGTTGATTGTTGGAAAAAAAAACGTATTGCACAAAATTTTATTGACCAGACCTCCAACATAGTGAATTGTGTATCATTATTCTCCAATAACAGATTTTTTTGTTTATGTGTTGTTTAATTGGAGTCATGAAGGAAAGTTGACCTACAGAATGTTATTAGATATACTGTCCTTATCAAAATTTTGTACATCTTAAAATTTGAAATACACAATTTCAAATATATTAGCAAAAAATTCAATATACAGATACTAAGTACTAATACTAAAATGGCAATTCAGTTAATCAATATTTTTATGCCCCTCCATGAACATGAGGCATGTGTTGTCTGGGGCATCAGTCTCTCAAAGGGTCTTCCAAAGCAAAGTGTTCCCTGGAAGGGGTCAGGCAATGAGCATTTCAAAGATCTGAATAAACCTAGACCAGGGTAAATTAAATACCCAAAGTCACACCTACCCACCTGGGACCCAGCCTGAAAAATGTAGGTTGTGTGCACTGAAGGTGAGGACCCAAGTAGAAGCTGACTCTGAAACAGCTTGAGTTAGCATTTGTATCATTCGATACCAGTGAGATGAGATTGATTGCCTGTGTCTTAATGAGTGCACTAATACTACTTCGCACTATGTTTAAGTGCGTTTACATTGAAATTTTGACACATTGACTACATTCCAGTGCACTACAGTGTCACTATTGAGACACAGCCATAGTTTTCTTGTGAAGGCCTTTGGTGGCAAAAAGCCAGAGAATGTGAATCTGCAAATAGCAGATTTAGTTTTTCTAATAGCACTGTTGTCTTCATTTTTTTAACAATTGTGTGCAATAAAGGGGAATAACAGTTATTGCATATTTTGTGACATAGTTGAATCTTTTAATCAAATTGCTTTTGATCATTCTGATTGATTGTCTGTGCCATAAAAGCTGACAGCAGCTCAACAGACACAGGATTTTAGCCAGGAACCTGCATGTTAGGAGGCCGCTGGGCTTGACCTTTGTGCCTCTCTGAACAGCTCTAGTTCCATTAGTATAAAAAGTATGTTTAGCTTTACTGATTTGATTTAACTAAAACAAATTTTACATGTTGATGTGTGATCTTGAAGCCAATCATCCATCCATCCATCCATTTTCTACCGCTTAATCCCAGAGCAGGGTCGCGGGAGGGCTGGAGCCAATCCCAGCTGTCAACGGGCGAGAGGCGGGGTACACCCTGGACAGGTCGCCAGTCTATCCAGGCCAATCATTCACTGGTCTCTAAAGTAGGGATTTTGCCAAAAAAAGTTCACCTTGTCAATGGCCCCCAGGAGAGCTTTCAGCAGCATTCTGTGCACATCATGAAATATTGCTTAATTTCACACAAATGTTGCTAATACAAAATCCATTGTGAAACACCTGTTACTCTCACCTCTATTCCACTTGTTGTCTCAGGACACTATATTTACAGCATTTTGATTTTGGTGTGGTTATGAGTCCCACGTGGCGCAGGAAGCAATGAGACTTTGTGGTTTAAATTCAAGCATTCCCATATAAATGGTTTATTGAGGATGTCAAAAAGTTGTCAGAAGATTACATGCGGGGAATAAAGGTCACATCATTTTATTGCAAACACATGAGAACAATATCGATGAACTCAATTCTGCACACATTGGAGACATACAATACATTATAGCAAGGTCCTGTCTGGTTTGTCAAAATTAAGTCAAAATATTAAGTTTCATTAAACAGTTGAAGAACAAGTAGCCTCAAAATGTGAATCTAATTCTGATGCGGATCATCCTTACATTATTGGTGTGGCTGTCAGGGTTCACCCCTGGTCCTGGACTTTGTTTTCTTTTCTTATGCTGTTTTTTGTGGGTTTTTGTTATTTACTGATTCTTCTG
>JBAMHV010000013.1:23419313-23430665 GCA_037177535.1 Pseudomugil gertrudae
GTTAGTAGATCAGTTTGTACTTTTTTTAGCGTGCGCAATGAGTTTGCACGCATTTTAGTACACACAAACCTTTAGTAAATCTGGCCCAAAATGTCTTACATTTACAAAACATACAGAATGGCTAATACACATGAACTCAAACAGGCCCTAATCATGAAATTGACTTAGTTATATATGTTACGTTTTGGAAGTTATCATAGATTACCCATTATGATCCCGAAAGAGTTGCAATCCCACAAGCTTTCTGTGTTTTCTGTTTCCATGCACCTCACTCAAAAAATGAGTCATTGTGCAGAATTTGATTGGCTGTTAGATCAATTTAATCTGATTCTGATGTGTTGAAGTAGGCACAATGAGAAAACATAATTGAAATGTGTTATCCGGTTCTAAGCCAATCTAAATTGGAAGTCACATTTAAATTACGTAATAATTGGAGACCAGCTTCCAAACCCGTTTTGTGTGTACTCAGCATTGTAGCAGCATGGTGGATTAGTGCTGTGGCCTCACAGCAAGAAGGTCGCTGGTCCGAGCCCAGGCTGGGAAGGGTTGTCCGGTGATCTCTCCATGGAGTTTGTATGTTCTCCTCATGTGTTCGTGGGTTCTCTCCGGGTACTCCGACTTCCTCCCACCCACAACACAAGCATGTTAGGTTAATGGCTATGGTTAAAATAATCATATGTAAGTCACTTTGGATAAAAGCGTCTGTCAAATGAATGTATAGTATAGAAAATTAATCTATGTTATCATACAAATGCAGTTATTTACTTTACTGTAAAAGAAGGTCACATGTAAAAGTAGTTAAAAAATATTATAAACCAACAAATCCACTATGTATCCATTTACACAAAGAGAAATTTAGAGATCTTGCAGATTACAACACAATACAAATTAACCAATTTATGTTATCAGTAACCCCGCCTCTCGCCCGTTGTGAGCTGGGTTTGGCTCCAGCCCCCCTGTGACCCCATTCAGGGAAAAGCAGTAGAAAATGGATGGATGGATGGATGGATGTTATCAGTGATGGTCAGTAATAGCTGGGCACTTATAAATTACTAGCTTCTGCCTACACCCTTTTTGTTTTCCACTTTTTTGGATTTATTTGTTTTATTTATATTTACTATGCAAACAAATAAATAAAAATCTTTTACATTTGATCTAGCAATAGCTCAGTTGTCTGGATCCCCAGTAGTCCAACAAATTAATGTTACACTTCAATCATGCTGTTAAATGCTACTCCAATTCTTTACACGGTGTGTTTTAAAATGTTTTTATGTCATTCATTACCATGGAGAAAAGAATAGATAAAATAAAAAAAAGTAAAAAAGCCTTTAACCATCTCACAGGAGCTTGGTTAAGATCAGAAAATGTATAAATCGGAATGTTGTTCTAGCATACCAAAATTGTCGGAGTAAAACAAAAGAATTCCATGTGTACAGTATAAAATTACTAGTGAAGTGTATTGTTACGACCCAGGTTGGGTTATGAAGAAAGGGTGTAACAAAAAATGTGGTGTGGACCAGATGTTAAAAGAAAGTCAAATGTTTATTGTACCAGTAACTAAAAATGTGAGACCACCAAAACAAATGCTGGGTTTAGCGAAGATGCTTAAATAAAAAGAAAACAACCCCACCGGGCGAAAACTGAAAACTAAAACTAAAACAAAAGATCGATTTGCACAAAAACAAAGCAGCTCCAATAAACTAATAATTACACAAATCTAAACTAGCCCAGCAAAACTCTCAAACAAAAAAACAATACTCTCACCAAATGTAGCTAGGCTACTCTAACGAACACACACAACAAGTCGAAGTCACAAATACTCGAGACAGCACAAGATCACAAGCCGGGGAGCAGACTGGCTGTCAACAGTTGCTCCCCCAAAGGAATGGAGACAGCAGCCTTTATTTCCTGGTGGAAAGGTCGGTCGGAGTCCTTATTGGTTCCAGAGGGGGGGTAAAACGGAGGTGTGTCTGTGTCAGCCAATCGTGAGGTCGGCCAACAGGAGAGAAGATGAGCGTCCAGGTGTTTGCAATGAGTTGCGTGCGTAACATGTATCACTGTGGTCTGTTCATAATCTGACAAAGTGGAGATGATGAGATGAGATATACTTTATTGTCATTGAGCCAACATCCCAGCATTAACAAAATTGTTAAAAATACTTTGGATGGAGAATCCAGATTTCTACCTGTAGTCCCATGTATAAAAGAAAGGACACACTTTAAATAAAAAATTGCAGGCAAGAAAACAAAACAAACCATGAAAAATGAAGCAGAATTTGTTTTTTTTAAAGAAGCATTTACCATTAACCGAGGACAGTATTGATTAAGGTAATTTTTTAGGATCCAGCTGGGGGAAGGCAGTAGACATTACATGCAGGCCAAAAGTTTGCAGAAAAATGTCAAGTTATACCACAGAAATGTTTTCTTTATGTATACAAAACATACAAATTTATGGCTTTGATTAGGGCTTCACGTCATGCCCTCCATGTAGCTGATCTGATCGGGAGTGTGCTGGTTGGCTTCAGATGCATGTTGGATGCCTCACAACTTGACATGCCAAATCTCTGGGTTTCACTCTCACACACAGCCATCTTGAGGGATTTGGTTCCTCAGTAATTGTTATGTGTGATCATTACTGGGCTCCCCCCAGGCGACCATTGTTGTAGCACTGTTCCCAAGCTGTAATCATAGGCAGATGGTTTCAGTCCTCATCACTCTATCTTGATGGTGCTTTCCCTTTGCAAATAAATAAGATCTGCAACTAGTAAGATGTGTGATGTGAAGTCTTTGTAATGACATATAGTCACTGTTCTGAGAAATTTGTGACATTTCATTTTTCAATTTATAGTATATGATGTATGTTTTGAAGAAAAACTATGGGTGAATTGACCACAAGGAATGTATGTATTAATCTTTTAGAACTATCACCCATTATCCTAATCACTTCCTCCTTATTTACACAAGTATTAGTTTGATCCATATTTATTTTGATTTATCTTGATTAATCTGCTAGAATGAATTTGTTAAAGCCACTTTACCTACAATTGGGACACAATAACATTGAGACACAGTTTTTCATTAAATCCAATGGTAGTGTTCCAAACTTTTGATGTAGAAACATAAGTATCTCAGGGACATGTGTCCTGTCAACACTAAAGTCAACCCATTGTCAGAATATCCAAGCTCAACTACTGTCCAACAAACAAGTTTCTGTGGACACATAAAAAAATAACATGTGTTCCAAACCTATCTTGTTCCTTCCATCCATCCATTTTCTACTGCTTTTCCCTGAACAGGGTCGCGGGTGGACTGGAGCCAATCCCAGCTCACAACGGGCAAGAGGCAGGGTACACCCTGGACAGGTCGCCAGTCCATCACAGGGCAAACACATATAGACAAACAACCATGCACACTCACTCCTATGGGCAATTTTAGAGTCTCCAATCAGCCTATATCCAAGTTGCATGTCTTTGAACCATGGGAGGAAGCCGGAGGCCACAGAGCCAACCAACTGCACCACCATGCAGCCCCTATCTTGTCCCTTTCAAACTAGAAATTAACACCAGGTCAGTTGAGGTAGGGTTTGTCGTGTTGCAACCGACCCTCCCACAGGAACATGCCCAGAACACCTAAACTATCTACTCGGCTGCACTGAGAGATGCTGTCCCAAGGACTTCTCCAAGTCAACAAAACACATATAAACTGGTTGGGAAAACTCCCTTACTCCCTCTAGAACACTGAAGAAGGTATAGAGGTGGTCCGCTGTTCCACGGCCAAGAGAAAAACACTGCTCCTCCTCAATCTGCGGTTCGACTGTCTGGTGGGCTCTCCTCCCCTTAATAGACTTTTCTGGGGGTAGTGCGATCCCCCTTTTAGTTGAATCACACCCTCCAATCCCCCTTTTGAAAGAGAGAGACAACCACCCAAGTCTGCTGGTCCAGGGGGCACTTTACCAGATGTCCACGTGATGCAGCAGAGGGGTGTCAGTGTAATAGGTGTCCGGGGACGGACTGGCACAAGCTCCCCCCCCTCCCTAAATCTAGGTTCTCCAGGGGAGCACTCCATATGAACACACACGTCAACCATTAGAGACAGTTTCTAAAAAGAGTTTATTTAAAAAGAGACAAAAAATTTCCTAAAAACTAGATTTAAAATTCCCAGCTAATACTCTGCCCCATGGCTCCTCCTGGTGGCTGGGAGGAGCTTCTCACTCGCTCAGCATGCTCTGCTGCTGGTGTACTTTTCCTTCCTCCACATCAACTCTGCACTTCCACATCAGACCCAGCGCCTCCGCAACGGACCCGGCACCTCTGCAACTGACCTCGCAGACCTCTTATTTGAATTATGCTTCCATAAAATGTGTTGTACAATGCTAAAGACTAACATTGTGCATCAACACAATATTAGTAACGTCTTATCGTAAATGTTATTTTTGTCAGTAACAAATACTGTCAGGCATTCCTCTTAAAATAAAGTGAGTCAGTTACCATTATCCTATGGTGCGTTAGTCTTTATTAGTTAAATAAATCATTTTTGCCCATAAGCTGCTTGCTTCTTCCTGATTACAGCAGTGATAGAAGCAGCAACAGACAGAAGCTTAATATAGCAACACCAAATCTTGGTCAAGCAAATGCATAGTAACCCCAAGAATGTATTCAAGGCAATGAAGAACAAAACAAAAACATTCACACACAGATGGCGGCAGACCTGCAAAACACAGGCGCTAGCCTGGCCTTCAGGAGCAACTGGGGGTTCAGTGTCTTGCTCAAGGACACTTGACAAGCAGACTTCAGACAGAGTGGGAACCAAACCCACAACCCTCCAATCAGAGGTCAGCCACACTACACCTGCGCCACAGCAATTGAGTGATGGAGTCAACAGGATTGTAGGATGAGTTTAAAAGGTTTCTCAAAGAAAGGTTCTTTCCAATCACACCCCTCCAGGTCTCACTCATGCCCATGTGAGCAGTGAAATCCCTCAGCAGACCGAAGGAGGATGGCCCAGAACGAGGGAGTTTCCCTGTAGGTAGGATGTGCTCTTCAACACTCCCTGAATTGCTGCTTGATGTTAGAGCACATCGAGCAGTCAGAACTGATCAACCCAAAGGTGAAGGGAGCTCATCTTCTTGTCAATCCAGGATCAGCCCCAACGTATGGAGGACGTGCAGTCATGTGTTTCCGGTTGTTGACTTTGCTAGTTTGGACGGCATGCGTCCAGTGACAACCATTGAGTGCCTAGCATATACAAACAGGATAAAGCATGGAGTAAGTCTAAACACATTCACACAGCAAGTATCTGTGGATGGTACCCAACAGAAACCTCTATCTCATTATGTCTCGGGTAAGTTTACGTCAATCTATCACTAAGCCCTCATTATCTGTCTCTAGTGTTACGGACGCCTGTCATATCCATTAATCATCTGTTCATTTCATTGTGTCAACCTGCCTGTTCCCCCACCTGGAGAGGAATGGATCACAAGACACACCTTCACTTGCACCCTCTGGATTTGTCAAGTCCCTCAACCAATCACCATCAAACACATAAGCAAACAGGAAATAAAAGGCCACCTCATCATTTATTTTGAGAGAAGCTGTTTGGAAACAGACTTTTTCTCCTTGGCTTGTGGATCTGCAGACTTTCGGACTTTATGACTTGGCTACTGCTATTTATAGACCATTTATTTATAGATTTAGTATAAATTTAGTATAAATTAGTTAGTATATAGATAGTATTTATAGATAGATAATTTCAGCACGGAGTTAATTCCTGTCCATTACACACCGAGGCTGCCTCGCTAGCTAAGTGGAGGCTAAAGGCAAAGAAAACGTGACTGAAATTATCTGCCCTTACAATACTTGTCTCTTAAAAGATCGCCTGGCTGACGACCTAAAAGCAAGCACTCAAAGTCCAGCAAAACACGCTGTGCCTCCAACACACAAGAACTGTTTTTTACTCCCTTCTCTGACATGCGTCTTTTTCCATTTTTTTCTTCGTCTTCGTCTCTCTCTCTCTTTCTCCCTTGCTCACCCTGCATCCCTCACCTGGTCACATGACCAAAACAACCCGATTTAACAGATTTAGGATTTACGCAAAAGAAAATATATCACATTTCCTCTTGTTTACATCCTAAAATAAACATTTCTGAACATATAACATTAAACAGATTTTTAAACAATGAAAACAGACTTTTATCAGATTTTAACAGTCTCTTAATATCAGACTTTTAATCAGTGATAACCTATTCATTTAAGACCATCTTGATATTTCAACCAGGTTACTCTTTGTTGATTTGAGCAGCTTTGAGAACCCCAACTCCTGTGGTTGTAGACCACTTGTGTGTACAAAAATACCCTCTTTGAAATTAATAAATTCATTTTAACCCTTTTCAACAGTGCAACTCTTATGTGGTTACGACAGAAACCCCTCTGCCTAATAGTGTCGTAACACTAGTATCCGCCAGAATGTGCCGTATACGTCAAATCTATGACCAGAAATAAACCGACAGTGTCCAGTTACATTATATTTTATTTCATAGTATTTGTGAAACCATAATACAAAAGAAACAGAAACTCAGAACATACGCTAACAGCTGCTGCTGATCGAGCTGCAGCTCCTTGGCCACAGCTGGTTACCATGGCAACGTGCCACGATGAAAGATACTATATAATCTACCCAGCCACTTCCTAAAAGTTCCTAAAAAACTTCCCCAAACTAACGATTTCATAGGTTTAAAAACGTTATTAATACGTTAAAGCGTATTAATTTATAATTGATATTTATTTCTTTTGTAAGTGACCGTGGTAGAAGCTGCATAATGTCCTTCGATGGGTTCATTTGAAGTCATTAATAGACTTCACAGAAGCAACCGCACTTCAACGTTGTCCATTAATTTCTAATTATGCATACTTCGTTGGGCATTATTCCTTATGTAAGTAGTTTGATATAATGTATTGACGGCATAATTTGCTGGTAGCGCTGGATCCCAGTCCTCTCGTTTCACTGCTGCAATCCATTTATCTTGCTGCATGACACCGGGAATCTGTAAAATGACGGGCCGTGCTTTTGGCCCTGCTTATAAGGCTGCTACACCCAAATACAGAGCATGAAATCACCATTTTGACTAGGAAGAATACTCCACACATTACAATCTGTCGTATTTTACCTGGTCTGAGACTGGAGTACTTGCCGTCCAACATGGGGGAAACAAAAGTCAGGTGACTCAGTGACCAGCTGCAGTGACCCTCCATAGGCACCAAGCCGGAGGGCAATGAGTATGCCCTCAACTGCTTGGGGCCTCTTATTGGGAGCAACTCCAGAATGGAAAATGGTCCACTCTGGAGTGTCCTTCCCAAGGATACTGGTTCCAGAGCCCAAGCTGTACGTTGAGGCATGTCTGACTAAATCTAGCTGGAATCACTTCATCTCACTCACTATCTCAGGCTCCTTCCCCACCAGAATGAATACTCACCTCGTAAGTGATGGAATTCAACATTCCAAGAGCCAGTTTCTGTAGCCAAGGATCGGACTGGCAGAGTCCCCGCCCTTGGCCACCCCCAACTCAATAGCACCCAACATCTAGAGCCCATACCATGGGTGACAAGACCACAGGAGACCTCAAACTCTTGAATTTGTGACCTATCCCCAAACCTGGATCCAGAGAGAGTTCCCAGTGACATATGTCCAGGCAAGGGAACCTTTGGTCCAATGGTTTTTATCATCAAAATGGACTTTAAGCTGCACTTGGTCTGGTCTTTCCCCTAGACACCTGTTTGCCATAGATGACCCTAGCTACTTGGATCTTCAGGACACACAAACCCCTCCACCACAGTAATGTGGTGATTCATAGAGACTTTATTTTTTTCAGTAACTACAGCACTACTGAAGACTTATATAGTTACATTTGAAGTATTTATTAGTATAAATACTTTTTAGTGTATATTGTATTTTTTTTTACTTTTTTTCTGGTAGCTTTGTTTCTATTCCTGCTGATTCTGCAGTTGGTTATCTTTTCAGGCAACAAGACAGTTCATCTAACAAAGGAATGAAATGCAATGAAATTGTGTGGCTTGTAACAACTTTTCACTGCATGGTGAGGGTTATCACTGAGGCAGAGCTGGAGTTACTTAAACACGTGTAGAGCCAAAAGCCAGTTCTAAGAAATACACTGAACGTCTCCCAAGGGTCTGCGGGAAATTTGTGGATTTTGTCCCATGCTCGTAAATCCAACGCAGACTGAATTGAACAAAATGCCACATAAGTTGGATTATGTTTGGCCACATGTGGGATATTTTGATGGCACAATCATAATGTTGTTTCATGATTTTTGTTGTGGCAATATGTTTGTGGAAGGATTCAAGCACAAGCCGTGCAAGTAAAAAACTTGGAAGAAATCAACAGTTTCCCTGAAACATATTGTGTTTTGTTGAAGGGAAAACATAGAAACTGCCAACTCAATGCGTTTTTTTTTCTCCACGAAAGTTTAAAATCTTTCTCTCTTACAGGCTCTTCACAGTTTCCATTACAAGTTCACATTTGCTTTCTTTTCTCTCCTCTTGATTTAATTACATCTTTTTTAGATTATGGAACAATGTTTCAGTACAAAATGTAGTTATTAAATACTGTATGATCAGATGCTACTTAGATTTCTAAATATTTTTGAGCTTCATTGCAGCTGTAAAAGCTGAAGCTATTTTAGTTCCTTCATTTTAGGAATTAAAGGGGAACTTCTGGATCAGAAGCTGCTAAAGAGCAGGCTTTAAATGACACCATGTGAGGTCAGGTATGTGGAGCTCTCCTATTATTAAGTACAGAGGGAACAGTGACAGGCGAGTGGGAGGCTCATATTCCAGGAAAGATTAAGTAAGTTTGTGGATAGGGTGGAAAAGTAAGAGGAAAAGTGGGAAAAGAACACCAAATGCATTAAAAGCTATTAAGAAGCTAAATTGTTTTCTTTAGAAGAGTAATAAAAATGTATCTGACTTTCCCACCCTTAATAACAAAATTTGATTCCTGGGAACGTCCTCCAACCCACACATCTATTCAGGCATGACATGTTTTACTGTTGCCTCTCTGTTTTACATCAAACAGCTGATATCGTTTGTCTAATGAGCTATGACTCAGTTTGAAAATGAAAATGTGAAACCCCACTTACACTCTAAGAGTCTTCTCTTTCTGTTATTCTTTCCTCTGTTTGCACCCTTTCACCTTTCTTTATTCTCCTTGGATTTGCAAAAGACGGGGAAAGATCAAGATCAAATGAGAAAATGAAAGTGCTCTGCTTCCCCAAGTTTGCCAAGTGGCTCATTTACTGCTTGGTTCTGAGGATTTTGTTCAGGTACAGCAGCAGCAGGGTTTCCCTTGATTTAGGACAGTAAGAAAATAATTTAAGTTGTTGAAGCACAAATCATTTTGCAGGTGGGAAGCAAAATAATTAGAGACTGAAAGATTCAGTTCAACGCAGAATACAGTAATTAAGCACATCTGGTTCTCACTAATGGCCTATAGGCCTACTGGCCAACCACTCTACCAGGTCCATCTTGCTAGTACCAAGTTGGACTCTATTTTATGTCAGACCTGTTAAAATTCTCAGTTTCATAGATTAAACAATCACCTCAGAGATATTGCTCTATATTGATATGATAGCATCACACAGTTGCTGCACATCTAAAATGAGAATCTCCTGTTCCACCGCATCTCAAAGATGCTCTGTTGGTTTGAGATGTGGTGGCCGTCGAGACCATTGGAGTGCAGTGAATTCATTGTCATGTTGAAGAAAGCAGCTGTGTGATATGGTGCATTATCCTGCTGAAAGTATCCATTAGAAGGTGCTACACAGTGGATTAAAAGGGGTCATCACTATCCATGTTCAGTACCAGGGGCCAAAATAGGCCAAAATAATATCCAACACATCATTACATCTCCACCATCTGCTTAAAAGAACTTACACACCTACTAAATTAGCAGATACATAATCAACCAATCACAGAAGGCACATTGACAGTATTACAAGAGCCGGTTACGAGCTGTGCAGCTATTAACACTTGTTTGACAAGCAAGAAAACAAAATTACTTGGACACCCGATAGCTACATTAAACGTGTGGCAAACTATTTCTAACGAGTTGAATTATGAAGATGGTACATAAATCAAATGTATTGATTGCAGTGTCTGTAGCCTATATATTGTATAGTTGTATAACCTAAAACATGCAGCTAGTCTCTGATCTGGTGGAACGGCCACAATGACATTGCTATGCTGATTCTCCAAGCTGGGAGCCAGTTGTTGAATCAGATCCTCAATTTGCCCACAAACATCCTAACGTAGGTCTGGAGGCAGCCGTGGTCCAGCTTAAGCTTCTGGACTAAACAGTTATATTCCTAGAGTTTTCTTCTAGACTACCGGATGTACCCAATGCAATCTTTTTCTCTTTGCTTGTGCTAACAATAACACAACGTCACCATCGCTTGATGTATAAATCATGTTTGGTGCATCAGGCCTGGTGTGCACACAAAGATGTCATTATTTTGCCTCTGAATTATTTGCAGTTTTGGTAGTTTATTTGCATTGGACTCAGTGTGTAAAGGCCTTAAAACGTTGATCCAAGGCAGGATGGGTCCATGTTTTCATGATGTTTTCACCATATGCTGATCCTACCATCTGTATATGGAGCTAAAATGAAGACTTATCACACCAGCATGGTTTTTTCACCTTCTATTGGCCAGTTTTGGTGAGTCTGTGTAAACCCTCAGTTTTCTGTTCTCAGCTGCAGGAGTGGAACCTAGTGTGATCTTCTGTTGATGTAGAACATCTGCATCCAGGTTGGACATGTGTGTTCAGAGATGACATTCTGCATATCTTGATTGGAACCAGTGCTTATTTAACTTAATTTATCTTTCTATAATCTCCAACCAGTCTGTCCATTCTCCTCTGACCTTTGAGATTAAGAAACATTGTGGTCCACATTCTATTCAGAACATTTTCTGTAAACACTAGAGAGGGTTGTGTGTTAAAATCCCTATAGATCAGCAGTTTCTGAAATACTAAGACCAACAACCATGATAGGTAATGAAAATTTAAAAAATTTATTGAAAAATACTTTATTAATCCCAGAGGGAAATTCAAATTGTAGTAGTTTTTTTTTTTATTAAAAAAAATAGTTAATGAAGGGTCTTCATCGTATGAGGTTTTTGCCGGGATGGTGCTGTCCACACAGAAGTCCATATAATCCGTCACACACTCAGTCAAGCTGTTGATGTCCTCTCCATGAGGACCACAGAGGACACTCCAGTCTTCTGTCTGGAAGCACCATCTCAGAGCATCCTCAGCATCGTTAGACCAGGTTTTAACAGTCTCTC
>JBAMHV010000013.1:23530083-23541025 GCA_037177535.1 Pseudomugil gertrudae
TGGACTGGCGACCTGTCCAGGGTGTACCCCGCCTCTCGCCCGATGTCAGCTGGTATTGGCTCCAGCCCCCCTGCGACACTGTTCAAGTATAAGTGGTAAAAAATGGATGGATGGACATTTAAACAGTTGTTTTCTCGTGGGCGTAGATGCAACATTAGACCTCTCACACCTGTGATTTCTCCAGAATGTGCAAAGCTCTGGGGCAGATATGAACATGTGTCTATTATGGTGAGCACTGAATGCTGGAAGGGGATACACCTAGAAAAAGTTGGGATATTAAAGGATGTGCTGGCTGTGAAATTCCATAGGCTTTCCTCCAATATTTTTAGTCCAAATGATTTTGGCCTCTAGATTACTGTTTCTCAGACCTCACCCAGATACCAAAAAAAAGCTCCAGGGCAATGTGAGTGTCAGGAAGCACTTGTTTTCAACTGCAGAAGCAGATACACATTCTACATTTAGGTTCAGACATCAATTTAAAAAAAAATCTCAGAGCTGATTTAGAAACCCTTAGACAGACTTTTACTATTGTCCCATGATGGCCATGATGAACTAAGCCTGTCCCAGATAGGACAGATGCAACGTTGTTCATGCCATTAAATTTGTTTCCCTTTCCCACTCAACAGGTTGGCTTTGACTTGTGATGTTTGATGATCCCCCTTTCCTACTCTCTTCACCTCATTTAAAGACATAACACACTTAATAAACCATTGACTGTTTCCTGTTCTACATCTGGTATTCATTTTTAAGATTTGTGGTACACTTTTTGTATTCTTGACTTAGCCTATTTTTTTTTTATATTCTGCATTTGGTCCTTTTTAGGATTTCAAATTAAAAAAATAAAGAAAAGGAAATGCAAATGCAGCAAGAATCTCTACTTTCCCAGTTGTACGGCAATTGATTTTTACTCTGGTGCTTATGGACCTCCTGCTTCTTTGGATTCGGCCAAGAGCTTGTCTGCAAGATTCCTCACAAGGCCCAGCAGTTCACTTTTGCATATTTAAAAAACATTACATTTACATAAGTCTTGTCATTACAAAATTTTGCTTCCATGACTGACTCCACTCTCCCCACTTTGGTGCATTGATTATCTGACACATTCTACAAGGCTTTGTTGGTGTAGATGCTGTAACATGGGTGTTGTGGACCCAAATGCAACAGAAATAGACTGAGGAGAAAGAGGAGTCAGGTGGATAGACCTGTTGGTGGTGAAGACATTACATTTCCCATCTTTACAACGCCGTTACCGTTACTAACAATATAAAGTGTTCCGTTACTATAATATGAGTGAATGCAATATAGCGTGTCAGGCTTTCTGACAGCCACACATCAGCTGCAGGAGAGCATTAGTCTGTGATGATCAATGACACCCTTGCAAATGTGATGATGATTGGCTGGATGGGCTGGGTGGGCGGATACCGAGAGTACTCCGCTTAGGTCATCTCTGGTCCTCTGCAGCTGGAGCCGCCTGTGAGACTGACTGCCTGTGAGTGCTTTAGGACGGGCTTAGGCTGGCTTTTTCACTCACTGCACGCTACAAACAAAACTGCGATAAAGGTGACTTTCCAGGGAGCTTGAAGGGACTCCAGGGAGATTCCAAAGTAGCGTTTTCGAACTAGACGTACCGACACTACTTCATACTGAGTGAAATTAAAGGCAAGAATGTTTATGTTACATGTACCTTATGCCCAGGAAAAAGATTTTATTCACATCTGCCTCAAGCAGCTCAAACTTTATGAAGCACCTCACACCAACACATCCGGACAAAACACTTGTTGATGCTGCAAACGCAAGGCCAGATGCAGGCTATGGTCAGATGTGCCTTTTATTTTACCCAAGTTTACATCTGTGTGTATTAGTTTTGTTCTTGAACACAAACTTAATTTTATTTTCAATACAATTTATTTCTATGCACTCGGGTGGCTGCAATCAATTAAGTTAAAAAAAAAAACAAATGTTTTACAGTACTTATCTAGTTTTGTTTTTATTGTTCATTTGGTTACTGTAGACACATTTGATCCAATGGATATTATATGTAATAGCACATTGGAACAATAATATCAGTTATTTTGCTGGGTAACTAATAACATTTACTGTATAGTGACTGAGTTAGTAACTCAATTACTTTTTGAGAAAAGTAATTTGTAAATATAACTAATTACTTTTTTAAAGTAAGATGCCCAACATTGATAATATGTGTCTGTAGGGCAAAAACTGGTGGAGTTATCAGAATTAGTTTGAGCTGCTCAAGGAGTTTAAAAGTTGGAGTGCAATCAGAGCAGAGCTAGAGTGGGACAACAATGAAAATCTGAAAAAGTTGGTCATTTTAAAACTGCCGTAATTCAAAAATGGTAAAACATAGCTACAAAAGAAATCGTTTAATAGCCAAAATCCTTGTGACTTGTTTACAGTTTGGATGGTGTTTCTAGGTGAAAGTATGCTATGGCAACAAATAAAGTTTAAAAGTTAAATATTTTAAAAAGTATAAAAGTTATACAGTTGAAAGGTGAAAGCACACTTTTCCAGAATGAGCTGAACGTTTTCATATCAAAATTCTGAAAGTAGGCTGAAGGTAGCTAAAGATATAAACAACCAATGGGAGAATAATAACAAAGATAAAGAATAAAAACAATAGGTTGAATAGTTGAAGGCATTCACCCAATAAACAAATGACTCGTTACCAGGCCTCTGTAGAGTTGGATGGTATGCATGAAAGGGAATTTAAGTATTTGATTCCGGTGTGTCTCGCCCATGAGCTGGGATTGGCTTTTACCAAAAGTGTCATATACAGCATCATCCTAATTCCACCACAATTTTCTTGCTCCATCCTCTAAAATCCATATTTCATTACCAATTTGCTTTCCCAATTCTTCTGTCACTGTTCCCACATTACTGATTTTAGTCCAGTTCCAATTCATTAAACACTGATGCTCTGTAGAAACATATTTTCCATTACAGTGTCACCACTAAGTTTGTCAACCTGACTCCCCCCCCCGGCATGTAGACCCCCTCCTTTCTCTACTGGCTCTTCAAGTCCCATAACAATTAGCCTTATTTGACAGTTGTTATCTCGGAAAAGGGCAGTAATATCACACATAAAGAAAATCACATGAAAGGGCGCAGAGAAGAGAGCAACTCCTAACTGAATACACATTCTGAAATACAGCAACCCATGACCCATTGTGGGAGGATGAGTGCAAAGTTGGTGAAAGGAGCAGCTATGTCACTGATCACATTGTGCAAACTGTTGGATACACTGCTGAGCAGGATGCTACGAACATATGAAACGCCTGTGAGTCACTCTGGAACACTTAATGGTGCAAATGACACTGGCCATCCAAAATTCTATGTGTGTGTGTGTGTGTTGGCAACAAATTAAAGCAAGGAAACAAGGGTTGTAATATAGAGATGTGTTCTCTTTTTGTTCTTTTGTTTAGAAGCTGAACATCAGGATTTTGTCGAAATGCAAAGTAAAGAAACACCTTTCATTTGTCACGACGTGTTAATCTGAACTGACCTGATGTAAAGGAAAGTTTAACCTTTGTGATGCCCTGCGATGCTACAGCACTAGTCACCATATGATATGCTGTGCGTCATTGTAGGCTAGCATGTCACATTTATTATGCAAACACTTACTTGAGCGCGCACATGCAAAATGCATGCTGATTGAAACACTGAGCAAAGACCATTGTTTTGTTGAGGCTGTGTTGGGGTCACTGAAGGACAAGCAACTTTAATTGTGGAACAGTTTCACAATAACTGGGGCGTCTTGTGTGTCTGACCTTTGTATAAGAGATTGATGAGATACTGTATATGTAATGAAGTTAAGGCTATGAATAGCCGCGAGTAGATTTAAATAAACTATGATTGGTCAGTGTTGATGACCTGGGAAATGAGACTCTGCCTGTGTTATGTTTGCCCACAGAGTTCTTTTCAAAGGTGTGCATGTGCAGATGTGAGGCTATTAAGTTAGTGAGGGTTGTTGAGCCAGAGGTTACCTTTTAATTTAATAAAAGTTTTTGTTTGGTCCTGTTTGTAACCATGGCAGCTCATCTGGCATTGCAGGAAATTATGTCAAACCTATCGTGTTCAAGTCCACCTTTACAATTGTTCTTTTATTGCTGTAAGGCTTGGAATGAGGCAAGTAGATTTTCAAATGCAGTCCAGTTGCACACCAGTAACACCCCCAAATGAAGCTGTGTAGTAACTTGTATACTAGCTAAATAACCTCCTATGTGGCAGGTGTATGATGATATGGGCTTGATTTGCAGCTGCAGGACCTGGACACTTTGCTCTAATTCTGTCAACAAAACACCTGAATCTTCTTGAGTCAAATGAGAGCTATAGATTAAAGAAACGGTCTCATGCAATAGGACAAAAATCGCAAACAAAGCATGCATATAACATTGCTACATTCTGTAGCATATATGTATCGGTTTCAGGATTGGTGTGCAGTCATAGCCTAAAAAAATTCTAATCTAACATTGTCTTTAATCTCACTACGTCTTGTCTCGTCCCGTGTGGGTTTGTGATTCGTTCAATGACATATAGGAGTTAGATGAAATACACATTGACGGTTCAGACTGAGGTTGCTTCAAAACAGACCAGCTATGTATTGCTGCACTGTGAACGTAGACTAGGATGAATGTCCAAACATCTCCATTATCTGAAGCAACTTGGTAAAAAGGACTGGACCATATTTCATCTACTTTAAATTTAAACACCAAGACCAGATCCAAAAATGTTACCAGGCTCCTTTCTGTGAAACCAGCTCGGAGTTTGGGTTTTCAAAGCAGACACCCTTTTTACTTTTAAGATAAAGCTTTTAAAATTCCTTTTTGATAAAGTTTATAGTGAAGTATAAGATTATACCTAATAATAATTTTGCTTTTGCACACATTCATACTGGTGCTCTTTGATCACCTTTAAGCAAGGCTGGTCCACAGCTTTGGTGTAGACCAATGAGCCCTGCTGTGGTTCACTTAAAGAGGGAAAGCAAATGGACCCTTCCAGTTAACCCAAGAGAAGAAGTGACAAAGGAGACAGTCTTAGAGCAATATTTCGGATAGCTTGCTGCCTCTGCTTTTGCTCATGGTGAACAAGTCATGTCAGTCCAGGCCAATGTCATGTTATTATGAAGTGGACAAACATGGATCATATAATACCGGAGTGCTGCTGTCCTGCAGCTTTTCGATGTTTCCCACTGCAGCACATTTAAATTGGATTAATGGGTCAACATAATTGGGCAGAACTTGACAAAAACCGATTAAGAAGAGAAATTTAAATTGAATCAGGTGTTTTCCGTTCAAGAAAACAAATAAAACCTGTAAGAATGTGGCCTCAAGGACAGGAACTGAACATGCCTGATTGGTTAAAAGTAAATGCGTGTACATAAATTCTTCTTTTCTTCACAATCCCAGCTGACATCGGGCGAGAGACTCGGTAGACCCCGACAGGTCACCAGCCCATCACAAGGCTCAAATACAACTAGCTTAAATAAAACTCTACCAAGATGTGAAACACTGTCTTTTTTTAATGAGCAGCCAAAGTTGCAATGTTTAGAACCCCGTTTACAACAGTGAACGCACACAGATGTATTAATTTCCAAGTTATCCTAATAGGCTCTGTTATATTATTACACTTTTTGAGGTCTGAGCTTTAATCCCTTCACACCTGAATTAAGAAAAACTGGGCCAAAAGGTCCAATTTCCATCCAATGATCCACCATTCTTCATTAACCAGGATTAATGAAGCTCACAACTACAGATTTGACACTTGTGTTTTTGTGTTGTTGAACCAGCTCATTGAGCCTCATTTATGCTGCTTATGCTGCAACTCTACAGCACGTTTATCTAGAAGAAGATGTTTGGATTCCAATCAAACACATACAGAAGTAATAACTGTTGATAATGTCACTGACAAGTATGAGCACAAACATGGAGCTGCTGAAACAAAGTTCATGTGCAGGATAATGGCCGAGCAGTTGTGTGTTGAGTAAAACCTGAGCCAAACGTGTGCATTGTTTCCATGCCCCTGCCACAGTTTCACAGAGACCGAGGACGACTGCTTCACTGGGCCACCCATGTTGTTCCGTGCAGAGGCTACAGTAAACATGGCAGGGGCCTTTTGGACCGACTCCTCAAGCTCCTGGCCAAGCTGTCTGTAGTGGATGCCAACCAGACCTGAGCTAGAAAGCAGGCAGAGTTGTCCTGTAAGTTTGCTTTGCCAAAGTCTTCCAGGGGTTTGCCCAAATAGAGGAAATATCCACAGCACTGCCAGCAGAGATGAAAGTAACTGCAGGCACATCATTAATTTGTCAAGTTGTCCAGAGGAAGACATCTTATTGTAAACAACTGGCTTGTCTTTGGTGATTCTGAACGGATTTGTGATTAATTTCCCCAATACGCTGTAGACCAGTAAATACTCGAGTAATTCTTAATGAAAAGAAATCTAAGGGAATCCATTTTCTACCGTTTATTCCCTAACGGGGAGAGGATGGAGCCAATTCCGGCTTACATTGGGCGAGAAGCGGGGTACAGCCTGGACAGGTCGACAGTCCATCACAGGACCAACACACATAGACAAACAACCATGCCAACACACAGCAACCATACACACTCACACTCACTCCTATGGGCAATTTAGAATCTCCAATCAGCCTATTCCCAAGGTGCATGTCTTTAGACTGTAGGAGGAAGCCGGAGTACCCGGAGAGAACCCACGCTAATACGGAGAGAACCCACGCTAACACCAGAATAACATGCAAACTCCACACAGAAAGGTTCTTGGTGGGACCCCCGCCCCAGCCGATGCTCGAACCAGCAACCTTCTCACTGTGAGGCCACAGAGTTAAGCAACTGTGTTACCGTGCAGCCCATCTAAGGGAATCCTCCATATATAATTTTTTTAGCCCAACTGTAACTAGACTAGACCAAATATTTCTTTCTTTAATATGATTTGAATGCCCTAAAAAACTAATTTACCTACAATAACATATTAAGTTAACTTCCTAATCCATGAGCTTCAAGATTCCTGATGAACCTGATCTATGTTCAGAGATGGAGAGTAAGTCCCAGCAAGTTTAATGGCAGCCGGACATAAGCATTGGAATTTCACCAAGACGGTGGCAAAGGTTGTCTTTGCCAGTGTTTGTCTGTCTGTCTATACTTCACACAAATACATACTACATCTGAATATTTGATATTCCAACACATAACGCATTGACATGGAAGCAGATCCTTTAAAGAACTGAGAGATATGATGTAAATAAAGCATTCCAAGTAATGATTGTGCTGTTATACAGTGATGTGAGTGCTGCCAGTTTATATTGTCCCATTAATTAATATAGGATAATCTGACGAACTTACACATTAACAGAGTTTCAATATTCTGCCAGCAGTCCTTCCTGGCTTTTGTTGCCTCAGTGCTGCTTTTAGCCTGAATATTTTGAAGGATTCTTTCTCATTGGAAGATCAAGTCATTTTCAGTATATATGCAAATAATTCCTGAACTCTTAAAAGATATCAAAGTTACATCTAGAGCCTGTCAACTGTGGAAGCTACCATCCAGGTGCCTCATTTATAAAGCTGCTTACTCACAAAACAGGCCTGAAAATTACGTAAGTACTTTACTAAGCAAAGTTTGGATTTATAAAAACAAGCTTGACGAAAAAAAATGCGCAAACTTTGGTCCTTGAGTAGTAAAATTTTGGAGAGAGAGAAAACTGCCGGCACAGCGGATAATACATTTAAACCTCATTAAACAATGTTTGTTATCATTCAGATTAGACTTGGATTCAGAAGCATGGATTATTATAGACATGCTTAAAAAACTGAGGTATTTATTCCATCCTGTTTTCCATCCAGTGATAGATCCCCCAACCTGCTGGAACCTTGTGATCCCGGTGAGAACCAGTTTGTCTGCGTGAACTGCAAAAATGAGCATACAAGTTGTTTTTGACTCGGATATGGTTCTATGTGCCCAGTATCCTGGGTCCATTCATTCATCTGGCTGCACAGCAGTGTGGAGAGGCACTGACTCTTCATGCCATTTGCCAACCACCAGAGCGCAGAAGAGGTACTTTGATGTGGTCCACGCTTGTATTGTAGTGCAAGCCATCGGCATCCAACCATGTTTTTTTATTTCTGACACAGACCTTTTTATCACGCTGACACCAATTACCACGTTGCGGTAGCAACGTACTGCCACTCGGCAGCCTTTCCTTTGATTGTTACACCACAACTATGACCCACAAACAGGATCTCTTGGCGTGTCTCCACCTCACCAACAAGTACCGACTTCAGTCTGTGCAAAGTTACATTTAAATACCTTCTACGTTGCCATGATTCATTCATGCTACATATTTATGAGCTGCTTTGCATTGACCGTGTATGGTAGGAAGTGGGTGTGTAGGGGTGAGAATGTGTACCACAATAACCTGCGCAACCTTTTCGGTCAGGGTGTAATTTTTAAGGGGAAACTGTGTGAACCTGTGTGTAAGCAGAGTTTTTTTAATCTGACTTTTTTTTTTTTGGTCCAGTAAATCTTGGGTTTTTTGTGTAAGTACAATTTTAATAGAGATTCTAGAGACTCCCCAAAACAGGAAAATCTTTGCAATTTTTTTCACTGCAAGAAAACATATTAAGACATAAACTTACAACAAACACTACAATACAACACTGTGGATTTATTATCAGTGTATCTAGCAATCTAATAGTGTATCCATATAAATGAATCTAGAACACAAGCTGTGAATCACAATATTGGTGGACACGAGCTGCTTGGCAGAAGTCTGAGTGTCTTTGAGTGCTTTAGTGTAAAGAAACCAGTTTTCCAGCGGTTGCTGCAATAGATAAGGAAGAACTTGAATCAAGGCTAAATTACTAAAGTTATAATGAACTACAGGAAAACTAACAAAGGATCCAAATCCAGGTCCTCAAGGTTTGATGTGAAGCTCTGCAAAAGTCTGCTGATTAGCCATTTATTTGAGTCAGATGCATGTCCCACGTTTTACAAGATTCTGAACTAAAGATGTCCAAACCTCACGTTCCACACCGGCTAAAAGATGTACAACCATTAAAAAATGTTACAGTTAGTGTTATTTTTTTTTATGTACAAGCATTTTAAGTTCAAAGCAAATGCATCATGTATACAATTACAATTTTGAATGAACATCAACATCTCAGATATTTCTTAGACAGCTATGCTATTTTTCGACAGTCTTTTGATATGAGATCTCATGAGTCCTGAATAATTTCTCAGGGAAATAATTCCATATTAAATGTCTTTACTGAAGCTTTTCCACAATAAAAACAAATTAATAACATAAAAGCAGGACATTAAATGATGCAACACATGCCACAGATTGAAAAAAACTGAAGTTATTAAGATTTTAATAACTCTGGAAAAACCAATTCACCTGTATGCAATGCTAAATAAAAATGCCCTGTACTGACATAAAGGTGTTTAACATATATTAGTGGAATTAGAAGCTTTTCTCACTTCTGTAAGTTATAATAATTAATATTATTATTATTATTATTATTATTATTATTATTATTATTATTATTATTGTTGTTGTTGTTATTATTATCCCTACAGGTCTTCAGACGAGCGGCTAGACAGACAGCAGAACTTGGTTATCAGATTTGAGTGTAAGGTGGACGTGCATCAAGCCTTTGAGACACTGTTGCATGTGACGGTGAGTATTTTAAATTAAGTCCTGCGAGTCAGCGGAAGCCAGCAAAGCAGGGTGGGGGGGCTTATAGTTGACCTGGTGAGTAGCCTGGCAGCAACACTCTGAATGGACCGTAAGTGGTGAAGCAGTTTTATTGACTGTTTAAATAAAGGAGAGTGGTGCAATAATCTATACAGGATGAGATAAAAGCATGAATGAGCAGCTACACATCTGCATGGCCACATCCCTCATTTATTGATGTTATGTAAGAGAGAATGATTTTGGCAGTGTATTTATTTGTATTGACAGCAATTTGTGCTTCACAGAGCCAGACAGAGAGGAGCAGAGTGCAACAGAGGAGCTTATCCTTCACAAAGTCCAGAGCACCTTGAGGAAGATTTATTTTCAGTCATTTGGATGGTTTGCCAGTCTGCAGAGTGCCAGTCTCTTAAATATAGGATCTAAAAAATACTATAAAATAATGAATATTTATTAATAAAAATGTTTTTTGCACAGAGATTCACAACAGTGGGGGGGAACTGGAGAAGAAAAATTGGCGCAAGACATTGAACAACATGCAAGGCTTGACAAGATGCATGACAAAATAAAGAATAAAATAAGCAAGCTGACATGACTGACTGTTTCCTGTTTAGCTATTATTTCCTGTACATTAGTTTCACCTGGTTTACATAATCAATTTCAGCTGTGCCTTGTAGGTTTTTGGGTATGTGTGTATATGACACATTGTTTAATTTGTGCTCTTTAGTCCACAGTTTCCATAGTCCTGTGCATTGTTTGTTAATCTAAGTTTCTAATAAATATCCATTTTTCTGCATCCCGTCTGCCTCTTGCCTCGCCAGCCTGTACTTGAGTTCACACCTTGTGACAGTACCACCCCTTAATGTAAATAAACATAGTTTCACACAGTCATTACAATAAATATTTTACTGAAACATCCGTAACTTGCTGCTATGTGGTAGCTGTCTATATCCCTTTTCTTTTTGTAGTATAAGCTGTAAAACCGATATGGATACAGATTGTGGCAGGCTGAGAAATGGTGTATGTATGCTGCAGTAATCACGCTGTTCGTGAGGATTATATAAAAGCAAATATATACAGGTGGGATGTGATGTATGCACTATTGGCTAGAAACACAGGTCCTCAAAAACTGCACCTAAAGAGATGTATTAATTCAATTAAATTTTATTTATATAGCCCAGTATCACAACAAAGTCGTCTCAAAGGGCTTCACACACAGTTAATCAC
>JBAMHV010000013.1:23550848-23561714 GCA_037177535.1 Pseudomugil gertrudae
CCAGGCACAGGTGGAGCAAATGAGCAATCAGGTTCACAGGAGGAAGAGCTCATTCAGGAGCGTGGGAAATTTCAGACTCACACAAGCAGAACGTGACAGATGGATGAAATGATGGATGTATGGATGAATGGATGAATGGATGTATGGATGGATGAAATGATGGATGTATGGATGAATGGATGAATGGATGAAATGATGAATGAATGGGTGAATGAAATAATCGATGAAATGATGGGTGGATGGATGGATGGATGAATGGATGGATGAATGAATGGATGAATGGATGGATGAAAAGATGAATGAAATAATGAATGAAATGATGGATGAATGGATGAATGAAATAATGGATGAAATGATGGATGGATGGATGGATGAAATGATGAATGAATGGGTGGATGAAATGATGGATGTATGGATGGATGGATGAATGGATGAAATGATGAATGAATGGGTGAATGAAATAATCGATGAAATGATGGATAAATGGATGGATGAATGAATGGATGGATGGATGAATGGATGGATGAATGAATGGATGAATGGATGGATGAAAAGATGAATGAAATAATGAATGAAATGATGGATGGATGGATGAAATGATGAATGAATGGGTGGATGAATGGATGAAATGATGGATCAGTTTTTACATCTTTACCAGTGAGAGTCTACCTGTGAGGTGCTCTGTCTACATGCAGCTATTGTTAATGGCTTGTTGTTATAAGTCAGTTGCATCGTGTTCCTCCAGCTATGTTTCTGTCTTTGCTGCAACTCTTGATGTTCATTATTTTCAGAGAATAGCAAAATGACTCAATTTCAGCATTTTTGTGTTTTCTGTGTTTTGTTGCAAAGTCATTGACTTAATGGAGTTATTTAGTTTTTATTTCCATCTTCCTCTACATCATACTTCTCTGTGGAATGAGTTTTCTGCATGAATTATACTTCGTCCTGGTTCTTTCATATTTTTGTTGCAGACAGCTGACTATTTGCATCCATTGGATGATAAAATATAGAATTTTTGTGGCACTTCTTCATACTTAGCAGTGAAAAAAGCTCCTGACAATCTGACAGGGTTATTTTTTCACTAAACACAAGTTAGACATTTCAAAAGATTGTACAGACATTAATCAGTGGGCTGAGAAAAGGAACCATGAAGGCACAGTGGAAAGAATGTCTGAGAAACAAAATGAGAGTAAGGAATGAATGCTAAGCATCCACCCATGGATCATGGCTTCTGACTTTAAATGCTCCTGTGTGATAACGTGCAAAAGGAATTTATGCATAAATGGGTTGGAGACAGGGTGGGTCGACTAAAGCAGTATAAATTGACAGACAGACAGACATATGACCTGCGAGTGGCTGTGGAGCGGTTTGCACAGCCTTGCCTTTTATTGGTTTCAGTTTAAGTCAGGCTTTGAATCTACACACTGCTCTCATTTAGCTCAACTCATGCTAGGTGTGGCACAGTGGCAGGCAAAAGGAAACCAAAACCAAATGGGCCGCAGGCTTGGCCCCTATAGCTGAAGCTGCCGTTGGTCCCTCCAGGAGCTGGCTGCTGTCTAGTGGCTACCCAGGAAGAAAAGGGTGTAAATCAGACTACACAGGCGTGGTCCACCACACAGTTCACCACTGCACAGCCAGGCACACTGCAGACTGGCCGGGACAGTCAGCAGACAGAAGCCCTGTATCCGAACATGCAGTGAGGGCTCACACAGGCCAGCTGACTGCGTTACTGTTTCTAAAGACATTACCTCTTAACAAAGAAGGACACCTCTAGCAAAATGGATTAAATAAGAGGAGAACAGGAGGGGAGGGTGCAGGGACACCACAAGGCCACAGCAAGTGTGCTGTGCTGGTGCCACTGGAGGTTTGGAGCACTAAGAAAACAAGCGGCGAAACCAAACATCACGAGACAGCAGTGAGCACGCAGTCTAGGAGGTGGAGGAGAGGAGGCGACTGAGTGCCCTGCCAGCTGTTAGATTTAAACCAGAGCTCTTGAGTTTGTTGACTTTCTCGTAAGAAGGCAACAGCCCTGCCAGCTCCTTTTTTATTCACATTACCACTTTGCATGAGAGATGGTGAAAGGATACCTTTTAGAGCTTTGTAAATGAGCAGTTTGTCTTCGTTTCATTTGCAGTGTGCTGTCAGCAAAGACACGCATGCTTCTCATGTGACTTGTACATTATAAATTTAATTACATTACATGATTGTATCCTAGGATTTTTAACCATCCAGAGAAGGCAGCGCTGAGCCATGTGAGGCTGATTATTACCAATATTCTCAACTGTCAGTGATGCCACCACATTTAGCTGGAACATAACAATAAAATAATCTTTTAGTGCACTTTCATGTGACCTAGGGATAGGGTTAGGTCACATAAGTTCAAAACAAACAGCCATTTTCCACATTTTGAGAGCACACAGATCTGAAAAAAAGCTTTGATTTGCAAAGGAGAATAAAGATTTGAATCTGGAACAAGAAGGTCATGTGATCTGATGAGTCCAGATTTACTCTTTTCAGGAGTTATGAGAGCGTCAAGGTAAGAAGAGACAGATGCCTTGTGCCTTCTGTACGAGACTGTGGGGGATGTCTATGATTTGAGGATCAGGTCTAGGTTCAGCAACATTATGGGTCCCAAAAATTATGTCAGATTCTACATGAATATATTGTATGAGCAGGTTATGTCTACTTTTCTGATCATCGGGTTGTCCTTAACAGCAAGATGTTTGTCAATTCAAGCAAAATCTTTCTGGCTTGTCTGTCACTGATTGCTTCTTTCTGATATCTGAGAGCATGATTTGCACACTTCTGTGATGGACTGGCGACCTGTCCAGAGTGTACCCCGCCTCTCGCCCAATGTCAGCTGGGATTGGCTCCAGCCCCCTCGTTTGTCACTTCCCGTCTGTTGGGTTTCATCTGGGAAGCTTTGAGTTTTAACTGTAGCTTGGAAATATACAAAAGCAATCTACATTTTAATTGAAGTAAAACTCTTTCATAAGCATTTTGAATGCATAAAATAAAATATACTCACATCTGAACTATCAATGAACTCCATCCATCCATTATTTACCGCTTGTTCCCTGAACGGGGTCACACAGCCAATCTCAGCTTACAGAAGGACAAAGCCCCTAAGAAGCAGCAGTACAAATGTCTTTGAGGAAAAATAGTACACTTTAACACATCACTAAAACGATCACCCAGGAAGTTCAATACATGACATTACACAATAAATAAATAGAAATAACTTCTGATTACAGAAGTATTCCAAATGATTCAATATGGGGAACTCAGAGCACTTATATTTACATAGCAGCTTCTGCTGCTTCTTACGGTCTTTAATCTGAAGAAAAATAAACTCATACATCATATTAGATGCTTTAAATACTTCCTTAAATTCTCCCAATTTATTGAGGTGACATGGAATTGTATTATTTTAGCTTGGTTTTAATTGAGATCCTCATCATTTCGAGCTTGGATGTTTTGGGTATTTTAAATAGAAACATCTGATCCGTGGACTTTTTCTTTTACAAGCTGTATTAACAGACATGACAGCTGATTATTATGTGACAAAGACCACCTGCAGCCCTCGACAATGCTGTTACATTCCAGTGACACCTGTATAAATATGGGCCTCTCATTCAGATCCAATACTTAATATTATGTGTTAATGTCAGAGTACACCACAGGAGTGAAATTATGTTTCTGTTTCCTTACAGAACCCCCCGAGACAGTTTCAGTTGTGTTATAGCCATGCAATGCAATGCACACATGGCTGTTTTAACCCCCATTTGTCTTGCTGATTCTCTTTCCCGACTAGATGTGATTCAGTGCACTTTTGCACCTGCATTAAACCATTCTGCTTCTACAACCACACAAAAACATCTGCATAAAAGCACAGGTTTCAATCAGTATTGAAACTTGGTCTGTGTTAGATGTACAAAACAAATCTGACTGTTTGGCATTCCACCAAAATTCAAGAAGTTATTCAATTTTTCACAATAATGTAGGTCTATTTTTTATATCTGTGCCAAAAGGTTACCACCCTTGTCACAGTTTCTGCCAAGAACTAAATAATTACTCCTTTTTTGCCAAAAACCAAGGGGGAGAGGGTAGGCCAACTCGTTCAACTCATTTCAATTACTTCCCATTAATGTTAACTTTTTGCCCTCAAATTATTAAAAACTTCTGCTTTCTTTTTAACACTTGCACATTACTGTCTCTGGTCATTTTAACTAAGAAATCATCTGTATGTTCTGCACTTCAAGGATGGAAAAACAAAAAGCACAACTAAGGCCACCTCTAATGCACAGAGACCAGACCATTTCTAAAACCAACTTTCCTAAATCCCAGACATCATTTAATAGCTTAGATCAGGACTGTCTTTTACCTGCAGAGGAGCAACTTTACATTTTATATCTCATAACACCTTTCCATCTACAGACACCTCAGGTCCCGCTTAAGTCGAGCACCCAAAAAACATTTCTAAAGAAGGACCTTTTTTCAGCTCAAAGAGAGACATGAATGCAGAAATATCAAAGCTCCACACTGTTCTGGACTATAATCAGTTTAAGAAGACAGTCTTGTAGATAAGGCTTGTGTAAATAATGTCTCAGTATATTTAGATCATCATGTTGAATGAAGGTACCAGCATAGGAGCAAGCTTCATTGTTAGTATAAGGCTGATAGAAGACAAAAATGAAGGCTCTGTACAGAGATGCTGTGGTTCAAAGACTCTCCTTTATGTCAATGACATGAATGTTCAAAGTCCACCTTCTTGCCAAAACATGTATTACACTTGTTGGAAATGAATACATGAAAGAGTGTCCTTACGTTGAAGTGTTGCACACTTGTATGAGCAAGGTGAAGAAAACTGTTTTTATAGAATCTACAAAAGAACATAAATCCAGGAACTGAATACACGGAGGGTGGTCGGGAGGACATGAGGAGAAGACACAAATCTCTGGAGGATGACTGGGGGGCCAGGCAGACAGGAGCAAGTTCTCTGGAGTAAGGTGTGGAGACTGGTCTGACAGAGGTGGCCATGGCAGGACACCCCAGAGGAGCCAACAAGGCAATGGCCCGCCAAGTGGCTAGCCAAAGTGGAGTCCCCAAAGACTCTGAGGTAAAGGAGCTGGGACACTTCTTGTTTCTGGTGGTCTCTTGTACATGAACAAACATTTTAACCTGGGATTGTTCATTTCATTTAAAAACTACATCAAAGATATGCTGTAGAGCTACTACAGGACCCACTACCAGGCCGACTACCAGGCCCACTACTCAGGGCGTTTCTCGACGAAGCTGGTTCCTGCTGGTTTGGTGCTTCCAAAGAACCAGTTTTGTTTTCAACTGAAAGAGCCTCATCAGGTCCATTACATAATGTTAATCATGTTTACGTGCATAATATTAAATGTCACAGCCTCCTTCCATCGCATATGAGTAACGCTATAACAGCAGCACTTGTGATAACACCAGACTTTGTGGTGTTAAAGTTATGAGTTTTCACCATAATATCATCCACCATAGACAGGAGGAATAACTCAACTATGGCGACGTTCAGGGCGCCGGTTGTTTAGTTTAGTTGTTTAGTTCCCCAGCCGTTTATTCCTCGTTTATTTTACTTTGATTCTCCACAGGCAACCATAAAGACAGGAACCACTGAGCCTCCTCCTCAGACGTATTCTGCTTGTTCTTAGAGTCCATTTCTTTGCTTTTATTAAGATGTGGGATCCATGTTTTAACACTATCATTTTGGCCAGGTAACTTCAGCTGCGGACACAAGCTGCGTGAACCGGTTCTCCACTCTGGCCCATGCCCATGAGTTGGTGCCTGGATTGAACCAGTTTTGAGCACCAGGAGCTGGTGCTTAGACGGTTTAAAACCAAAGAATCGGTGCCTAGTCTGGCTCTGGCTCCGAACCAGCATGGGAACCAGCTTGGTTGAAAAATGCCCTCACAAGCAGGTACTGGAGGCAGAGGAGGAGCAAAGTTGCATAAGTTGCATAAGCTAGGCAAAGAGGATGAGTCTCCCCCTTAAAGACAGAAACCAAAAGCAGATTTCCTCTAAGACAGGAACCACATGAGTTGGAGAAGGGTCCCATTCCAGGACCCAGAACAGGACTGGAGCACCAGCATGAGACACTGAAGCGCTGCACTGGACACATCTGTGGTGCTGGTGGAGACAATGGACAATGGTTTTCTTTTAAACCTTGCCTTTTTTGGCCACCACAGCCATCCATTCAGCAGCAGAAGAGCTCCCGGGAGAAGCAGACTGGCTCCCAGAAGGTTTGAACTGCCAGAATAGCAACCTCACTGGAGTGTGGTCAAATTCTGGATCAGGCCCCAGTAGCCTGCTCACTGGACGTGAACTAACAGGGAGCAGGTGAAACATATTAGATAATTAAACCAGATGTGCACGATGAACAGGAAGTCAAGCAAACATGGATCCCCATGGGAAACTATGAAGTATAATAGGAAACAGGCTGACGCATAAAACAGCAAAAACTAACACAATCCCAAACCAACGAGATGTGTTTTAATGGTATAAGGTCTTAGTGATCACTGAAATAAACAACATACACATACTGATAGCTTTAAAACTCTTTTTGGACTGGAAGTACACATTTGCAAAGCAAATTTGAAGGGATTTTGTGACATGCTTATAAGCAATTATTGTCTCACGTTTCTTTTTCAATGCACCAAACATGGAAAACCAGGACAAACCCTCATTAATGTTGGAACCTTTACTCAACCAGAGGAAAACAAAATTTGTATTGAAACAACATGGTCTGAAGGAAAGTGATGTATTGTTCAGAAAGGAAGTGCATATGAGGCTAAAAATAATCTGAAAATGGAGTCTTGAGAAGAAAGAGAAAACTAAGAAAATGAAGCAAAGTGTTACAATGCTGATGGTGTAATGACCAACAACAGAAACACATCTATTAGCCACAATTCGTAGTTATCTTCCTAATCCTTGGTTCAAGCTTAAATGAAAACACAACCTGAGTCAGAAAAGCATCATCAATCAGAGCTGAGCTGTTAATGAGGAATGGTTGTTGGCTTTAGGCATTGGTGGATCAGGGCAATGACCCACCCAACTGGTGATACCAGATATCAGGAAAAAGAGGGATTTGGACCAGTCAACCGAACCACGCAGCAAATTAGCAATTCACAATCACATAATCTGCTTACAAGAACAAGCCTGAGGCTGTAACGCCTCACCCTGACAGTTTAATGCCTTCTTCTGTTTAATTAAGGACATTTTAAACCCTGTGATATGTTAGTGGGAGACAGATGATCTTCCTCTACTCTCAGTTGCCATGAAAATCATAACTCTTCCTCATGACATCATAGGAATGTGTCATGTTTATATTTCCAGCAGTGTGTAAGAGCAGCCATTATCAGTTATACAATCAAATGGTGGCACCAGCTATGCTGCTGGATGGGAATGGAGTGGGTGTGTGTCAGAGCTGGTGTTTAGCCATCTAAGACCAGTTTACAGAAGATGCTTCGCTTGTTCCAGAGAACAGAAATGTCAGAACTGTTTAGCTTGAAACCTTTCATCAGATAAAGTTTTTCTAGTGGTCTGCATCTCGAGCCTAATCAAAACAAACAGAACCGTTTCAGTGCATCATCATCCCAGATGTGGAAACTGAGAGCTTCATGAACGCAAACAGTTTGGGGAACACATTTATTACAAGGCAGATTTGGTGTACCTGTAGACTGTCTGCATCTGGTAGTCTGTTATAAATCAAGAAAGGCTTCTATTCCAGACTACTAACAGAGTTAGGGTTACAATGCAAGTTCTTTGAGAGGCAAAGCCAGGGAGCTACCTCCTCCCATGAAACTCACACAAGAAAGAACAGCTCTGGGTCTCATGTGAGCAGACCACCACTCGCAGCATAGCCTTGTTGACCTCCCAGCAGAAGCAGGCATTAAGACTCCAGTGCACCCGACCACATCAGCACAATCAGACAGCATCTCTGCTGTGCAAATGCAGAGATAAAAGGGTCTGCTACAGAAGATCCAGGATAGAAAATCTCCTTGCGTCAGTATTTTTCTCCTACTCTTTCAGATCTAAAGTATCTGATGGCTGTACTTTTCAGGGTACTGTTAAAATACACACTCAGCATTGATCTTCCGGTTGAGTCTTCCGGTCAGCCAAAAAATTGGCTTTGTTAAGGAATTAATGCATCGCAACCTCTGTAGCTGATTTAGCCTTTTCCTTTGCGATCCTTTCATATGCTCAGTGGGGTCTTGGAGCTCGCCCAGCACAGGAAGTTGAACTTCTCGTGTGTACCTTTCAAGTGATTCCAGGCAATGGAATAGAACAAGAAAGACACACAAATTAATATGCACACACACTCGGTTTAGCAGATAAAAAAGGAAAGAAGAAACTGCTCGCTGCAAGGCACACAGATTCCCTGGAGAGATTTTCATTTTCTGTCTTTAGTGGGTTAAATTTCTGACCTCTGCAGCTGTGAACACTGTTGCTTCCTGGCTGTTTTGGTGTTGCATTGGTCACAGCTATGCTATAAAGCCAGTCCTGACTGTTGTTATGACCAGATGTGGAGGGATGACACATGTTTTTGCCCATGCCATGTGTTCGTACAGTAGCTAACATCACTCTGAGCTTACAGAGTTGTTGAAACTCTGTGAAATTAAGCCAAGTTTAGGATGGAAAATGAATAATTAGTTATTGTCAGTGTATATACACTAACGTGTTACTCAACAGGACTCTCCTCCTCCATTTTGTGTCCCGGCTCCTCTTTGGTAGCTCATGTACTTTCTACACCACCCCATCACATTCATTTCCCTTTGCCTTTTACCCAAGCTCCAGGCCTGTAATGGCAATCCCAGATGTGACCTAATAAATACTCTGTGATTGAACCTTAGATTGACTCTGGGAAGTTCACTTGAAATCCATGTTTCATGGCACTGACAGACGAGCCTGCTCAGCCTGAGATGAAAGATGTTTTTACACTTGAAGAACAGTGTTCAGGAGTTTTGGGGGCTGGGCAGGAACTTGTCTCTCCCTCTTTACGCCCTCAGAGTATGTTTCATATTAAGGACACATCATATTTCATGTCTTTTTATCAAGAAGATGGTCAGGAGTTTGGGCTGTACAGAGCTAGCGAGACCGCAAGCTAAAAATACATTTATGAGGGTAGAGTTGTACGCCCATTGCATGCAGTGAAATGATTTAGTGTGGATTAACATTAGCAGCATCAGCATGGCTAAAGACACACAGTGTGTTTACGTGACTGCGTGTTACATGAAACTGATGGTCCCTGTCAAACTGAACACGGTGCAGATCTGGAATAAGGAATCTTATTAAATCTTACAACAGAAGCTTCTCTCTCACATCATCTCCATCTTTTAATGCAAAGATTTTTGTCACATTTATCCACAGCTTTCACATTTTGTACAAATTATACATTCAAAAGAAAGGAGGCTTAGTGTCTTTCAACATTATAAACTAGCATTGCAGAATCAGCTGAGTGATGGAGGATATTTCACCTTTATCACATGTTAATATGCTGCTCTCCTTGCTGCTATTTTCTCCCTCCCAGGTATTGTCCACACAAACGGATTCAGGCGAATGTAGTACTTCTCTACTTTTAAAAAAAGCACAGCAGCGTCTACAAAAGATTCCTGTCCACATGAAAAAGACAAAACTCGAATGCAATGCTGTCAGGAACATGCCAAATTAAAAGGTGGATATCTAGGCCTCAGCTCAACAGCCTATTGGCCGATCAGAAAATTATTTTTAAAAAATTGTTTCCAACAAATTTAAGCAATTGGCCTTCTTATACCTTTAATCTTAATATAGTTTGCCACTAAATTTTATTTAAATGCAAACATGTGAAAAGTCCTTTGAACAAGATTAGTATAAGTAAAGTCATAACTATGTTTCTGTGTAGATAAATAATATTTACAATGTAATTCCAGCCCACAGATGTGAAGGCATAATCTTTTGCTGAAAGAAAAATACTGGTTAACCTGTCCACATGTGTACAACTCGAATTCTCTAAAAATGTGCCTCCTGGAAGTTGATTTACTAAAACGCTGTTTAAAATTGAAATCTCAACAAACAGCACATGCTTTTTCATGTACAAAAGCACATAAAAATGTGCTTACGTGCAATGTGGACTTCAATGTCACACTTCTCTCACGTAATCTGAACTGTCTCATAGAACAGGTGGCTGTGTTTTTCACACTTCCTAAGCACATTAGTATATTAGTTATATTTTAGTTTCAAGTGTGAAAGAGCTCCAAGTGAGCACAGCTCTGATCTTAGTTGAATTTTTCCTTTCCTATTCTATTCAATTCAATTATATTCTATTCTACAGTCATTTAGCAGATGATTTTCTCTAAAGCAACATACATCAGAGAATAAGAACAACACAAACAAGAGCTCAAACAACAGGGACAGCATAGATAAGTGCCAGTCAAACAGCTGCAAGTCTAGTTGGACACAGGTGATGTCCTCTAGTGCTGGAGGCAGTGATTTGAGTGTGTGTATATGTGTGTGAAAAATGTTTAGATAATTGCAAATTCATCCATTTTCTTGACATTTATTGGAAGTAGAGTGAGACCTTCTTATCCATGACCACTACGTTCCAGCTCAACAAGCGGAACAAGATCCAGGAGGATCCAGATTATTTTAGACCCTACAAATTAGCTACCTACAGCTGAAAAGAGCAAGTTGTGGGGAGGATACTAAGAGAAATGCAAAGATACTTTGTAGCAGTTAATGTTTAGGTTGGTGGGAGGCATTAGTTTGCTGAAACCACTGAGGGCCAGATTTACTAAGATCTCAATTTGCGCGTACTAATTTGCGCGTGGAGCCTAGAATTTAGCGTGTGGGGCG
>JBAMHV010000013.1:23585186-23596825 GCA_037177535.1 Pseudomugil gertrudae
TGCAGTGCAGGGACAGCATTGCTGGGCCACACGGTGATGGTCCTTTGTGCTGGTGTGTGGCGTCTGAGCACGGGACGATAGGCAGGGACCAGCATGATGGAGATGTGGTCAGAAAAGCCCAGGTGGGGATGGGAGACGGCTCTGTATGCGCCTCGTTTGTTAGTATAAACACGGTCCAGCATGTTATTTCCCCGTGTCGGAACGGTGACGCGCTGATAAAACTTTGGCAGAGTGTCCGTCAGGTTTACATGGTTGAAATCCCCCACAACCACGTAAAACGCCTCCGGGTGCTTGTGCTGGAGCGAGCTGATGCTGTTGTATAGCTCCTTCAGCGCTTCACTAGCCTTCGCAGCCGGCGGGATGTAAACAGCCGTAACAAACACCGCTGTAAGCTCACGAGGCAGATAGTGTGACCGGCACTTTACAGTCAAATGTTCTATCGCCTCAGAGCAGTCGCTGCTCACCAAAGTACAGTTTGTGCGCCATTCTTTACTCACATAGAGGCATAATCCGCCCCCGCAGGCTTTCCCTGACTGCTGGTTTCTGTTCGTACGGAATAGAAGCCGGCCGTCGATCTGAAAGGCTGCGTCCGGCATGTTGTCATTCAGCCAGGTTTCCGTAAGACAAAGCACCGCACAGTTCCTCATCTCACGGGAAAACCCCAGTCTCAGTCGGAGCAGGTCCAGCTTGTTGTCCAGAGAGCGGACATTGGACAGGAACAGGGACGGGATCGGTGGGCTCCCGTCGTTAGCCTTTAGCCTGGCTAGCACTCGCCCCGTTTCCCCCTCTTCTGCTTCCGCGCGCACCGCTTCCTCTTGCCCTCTGACCCGCAGACACCTCTTCGCCAGACCGGTCTCCTCAGCAGCCGCAGTCTGCCCAGCAGGGCCTTAAATCCATCTGCTAGTAATCTTGTGTAGTTGACCAAACTATCCCTTATATTGATAAGATCAGTTTGACTATACCTTACCTTGTGGCTCTGTATGCAGGTTTTGAAGTAAATTGCATGTGCAGCTGCTTGTTAACAGAAATGTCTAATCAAACAGTGACTGCGTAATTATTCATGTAGACAAGGTCAAGATGAAGTTCAAACTGAGCATCAGAATGAGCACAAGAGGTTTTAAGCAACACTGGTTCCTTCCAAGGTATGTGGAACAGCATCTCTGAACACACAACACATCCAACTTTGAGGCAGATGGTCTCCAGCAGAACATCACACCAGGTATCACTCCTGCAGCTAAGAACAGAAAACTGAAGCTACAATTCACACACACTCATCAAAACTGAACAATAGAAGATGGAAACATGTTACTGGTCTGAGACTCTATTTCTGCTCCACATTCAGATGGTGGAAACATCCTGAAAGCATAAATCTATCCTGCTTCATATCAACACTTCAGGCAGTTGACAAACCTGCAGCAACTGTGTGATGCTTCATGACAATATCAGGGTGTTTGATTTGTTAGTTTTTTTTACAATCCATCGCTTTGCAGGTGTAGACAGTTCTGCACTGGTGCAACAAAACATAACCAAATGTGCACATTTGTGGTGAGTGGGGGTGTATATGTGACAGCGTGTCACGGCAAGGAGCTCAGAAGTAGGGGTGAGGACCCAAATGCAGGCAGGGAGGCACTGGAGGCAGCATGAATCCAAATGAAATGATTATTTAAGATAAACTAGACTGAAGACTGACACAACAAAACAAAGACTATGACTCAGACTAAGACTACTCACCAACAAATGCAATGCAGAACAACGCAATTAACCCGCAACCAAGAGTGAAAAACAACAGACTAAAATACCAACTGAACTAAACAAGACCCAGGTGAACCCAATCAAAATTACACACAGGTGAAATCAATGAAAACCAAAACAGGAAACCATAAAAACACACCACACCAAGTGTCCAAACCGTGACACAGCGCCACTAAATATACCTCACTAATGTTTTACAAAATCCAGAGAGAGGTTTCAGTTGAGAAAATATTTAAAAAATAAAAAAGTTAAATAAACCAGGCCATCTCGGTGCAAAGCAGCATGAATATGCATAGATGGGGGACCAGGCAGCAGTCTGCCAGAGCCTGTAGTGGTGCTGGAGCACCACCTTGGTCCTATGTCTATGGAGGACCACAAGATCATCAGAAACAATAGCAGCTAATGAAATGCCAGTCAGCAGGGTCCAACCTAGGAAACGCCTTTTAGGTCACAACTCTGACAGCAAACACCCAAACATTTAACATACAAATGCCAGGGCAACCTACCAGTTTAGGACCTAACGGGAGCTCTTTTAGCATCGCAGACTAATGCATGAGTCTGAATTCAGTTATGCTCTAACCAAGATGATGGACTGGTGACCTGTGACCAGGATGTACTCTGCCTCTTGCCCAGTGATTACTGGGATAGGCTACTAATGGATGGATGCTCTAAACAACTCAGCTGCTATCATGCCATGAACACTGCACTGTCATTGGCTGAAGGCTGAAGCCAAACCGGTGAGCTGCTATTCCACTACAATCGCTTATATTTGTCATTTTCAGGACACTAAGGATTCATTTCTGACATATTTCTATATTAAAAGGTAATTCATAAATATCTGCTTGTATTCATGACAGATTGTGAAACCAAATCAAAGAAACGCTGCATTTCAACAACATGAACAAGGTTATTCCCTGTAGCTCTCAGCTGTTTTAATGTTATAAGCCTGATCATTTTAGGGAAAGTAAAGGTAGGAGATATTAACCAGCAGATTAAAACAAAGAAACCAGAAACAGTTGATTAGATTAATAAGAAGCTATTCAAAGGTTTACAAATCAAAGAGCACCCTTAGGAAGTCGCCAACATTACAAATGGATGCTGATTGATACAGCTTTAAAGATCTGCCTCATAAGTGTATTTCACCAGGAACAAATATCATCAAAGACATTTCCAGCCTGTCAGACAGCATGGCTGCATTATTACTACTCTCTGATGTGTGTGTGAGTAATTTTACCTTTCTTATTAATGGAAAGGAGACAGAAACACCAAGAGCCACATTAAGAAAAAAAAATCCATGTCCGTCACATATTGATGCTTTTGCAACAACATCCCGAAGGTTGTATTTTCAGTCAGTCTTTGAATCGGGGTCATGTGGTGGGCAGCCCTGGAGGGCCCATACTGTGCAGATGGTGACTCTACTGCCTTTGAGGCGACAAGATGGAAACATTTGGGAAGAAGTGAGTCACACTTACTGGTCACATGATGGACAGTCACTCATGACTCCACACGCACATGAACACACTGTGGTGTGTGCACACTGGCTGAATACTGCCTTTCTATTACACGCCTGCATGTCAACATAATTAAAAAGTAAAGAACATTATGCGCATGAACGGTTTATTTGTTGGATGTTTCATTTTTTTCAAGGTTAAAAGTAAAACTAGTAGCTAAATGCAGCATTTCATCTTTTCAGTAACAAAGAAAACAACTCATTCTGAGCAGTTTGTTTGTTCCTGCAACAAGGACGTGTGCCAAAGCGTAAAGTGATTTCTCCGTGGGAGTCAGGAAGTCCTGCTTTCTTTCTCCATCCAACTCATGGCACACGTCTATATGTGGCAGTTGGCAGCAAGCTTTAGTGAGATACAAGACATCTGTTGCTCTGATCCGATTACTGTGATTTATCAAGCAGACATAACACACATTCCCACATTTTCCCAGGAAGAAGCAAATATTACACTGATGAAATATCTCATTCCAGACAGATAAGCTAAGCATTGGCACTGCAGATTTATAACGTCTCTGTTAGAATATGGGTTCACCACTTTTCAGTCACTTTAAGCTTCTTTTAGCCATTTTTCTAACATTCAGCGTTAATGGTCAAATTCACATACATGCTGTTAATTCTTAGGTTTGTTCAGACAGCTAAAGAATATTTTTGTTGTTTTGGCAGGTCTTTAAATTAATAACAATGATGTCAAACTGGGACAGTATATTATTTTAATAGAAATTACGCCGATATGTAGAAGCAGTGTGTGAAAAGCTAAGTACACTTCCTGTTTGCAGAACTACCTCAATCCTCCACTTATGCTGCTGCTTCAGGTGATTAATGGCACGTTCAGATCGGTCAGGCGTTTTGGCGTCCAGGCGTCTGATTTACATGTTAAGTCAATGTAAACCCGCGTCCTGAGGCGTCCAGTGAATTTGCGTCGCGAATCTGCGTCCAACGCGGCGCTGAACGCAAATTCACGCGTCCATTAACGCGCGTCTTTGCGGCGAGGACGCTCAAAGCTGCGTCCGCCACCTGGACGCACCACCCGGCATCAACGCCAGAGTTGGAAAATCTGAACTTTCGCCGCTGACCGTCCACCAATCAGCAACTACGCTCCTGTGACGTAGTGACGTGCTTTCGTATGCGAGAAAGGAGAAGACGAAACAAAACAGACAAGATGGAGGTTGATCCGCTCACCAATGCGGGACAGCAGGTCGTCAAACTGGGCCCGGGACAGACGGGAGTACCGCTGGAAGCGATCGTCATCCAGGCGCAGCTCCTGGAGCAAATGATGAAACTCCCCAATCTCTGTGCGCCTCTGGAGAATTTCATGAACCCAGACACGCCGCCGAGCTTGCCTCTGTTGTCGGGCTCTGTGTATTAAATACACCAAAGCCACTCTCTCAACCTGGTCTGCCATCTTGCTAACAAAACAAACAAAGCTAAAAACAAAGCTCCTACCAAACCGCGGGAACGCCAAGACGCGTGTCGCGGCGTTCAAAAGCTTTTTATTTCTGATGCCTGTTTTGGTGTCGAAGACGCACGTCGAGGCGTCGACTTTAAAAATATTTGGCGTCAAAATTTGTGCGTTTGCGTTTCTGACGCAAAAACGCTGTCCGGTCTGAACGTGCCATAACATCCATTCCTGCACAGCTCTTATAAAGGTGCAGTGTGTGAAAATGATTGACATATAGTGGTAAAGATGAGCATAGCATCTAGTCAAAAACGTGTCTATCTGAGTGGATCTGGTGGCCTCGGGTGCGCTAGAGCAAACTATTCATGTGTACGCTACTGTAAATGTTTTATTCCAAGTATAAAAATGCGAGTGTTTGTTGTTTGTTGTTACATACGCCACCTTTAGGGTCCTAATGGCAGCATTTGCACCAATTTTAGGGTTAAGGTCTGAACTTTGGACCATTGCAACCTTTTTGTTCTTTTCCAGCCATTCTGTTTTAAACTTACTGCTGTGTTCGGGACAAATGGGCCTCATTCACCAGCTGTTCTTCCAAACACATTTGTTTTTAAGTCCTATATGTGTATGAAGACTGTAGCGTTCATGAAGGGACCCCTGCCAGCAGCTTCAGGCAGACAACACTAGCTGCTCTGCTGCATCCTATGTGATCTGCCTCATGCTACATATTGAACATACCCATCCAGTCTGGTGGTCTGTTCAGACTGTACACATCCTCCCTTGCTGTTTGCTTCACACTTGCTGTTACTCCTGCTACGGTCACTGGTTTATTTTCAGCTCCTCTGCTACCCCAACATCCTACGTAGGCTCCAGGTGAAACTGAAAATATCTTTCAGCTTTGACTTCAAAATCTAATTAGCTCATGATGTAATATGAGCCTAACCACCAAATAATAGCTCATCCATTAAATCTTAAACATCACATTCTGGACTTGTTTGATGACACAGAAACATTTTATTATGAGCATTTTTGGAGTGGTTGCTGCCTTACAGGGTCCAGATAGGGGTAACACCCTTTACAACATCTTCCTGAGACGCTGCAGGAAATTTCCTGCTGAGTTATGCTTTATGCATCACATCACATGTTAGCAAGCGGATATCAACACACCGGCTGTTTTAAATGTACAGAATGGCTGATTTAGTAAAGCAATGCAAGAAGACATTATCAGAGCAAGATTGATTGATTGATTAAAGCGTTTATTTCAAACAAACAAAGAAAATATCAATTTGTAGTAAATATGTTCTTAAAAGTAAGAATTACCGTCCGAAAAAGAGGCAGGATGAGGTAATAAAACTTATGTACTCCTTCCCCCTTTACAATCATAATCAATTAATCTTCCTTACAGTTATTGTGCTAATCAATTATCAGTTTCCAGAGAGAAACAAACAGAAAAGACAAGACTTATTTACTGGCTCGATGATGGAGGCTGAAGTCGCCATCGATGGGGGGCAGGTCCCTCCAAAGATCAGCCAAAGTTCCATAAAGCGCCTTAAAGTGAATCCTGTCACACTGACATATATAACAGTCGTACACAGAAGAGATCAATTCTATGCAGTCTAATGGATCAGTATAACCTGACTGTATCAATCCAAATCGTACAACTGTTATGTCTAAATGAAGCATTTCTACTCTTACCTGTCCATTAGTCATTGGTCTAATGCAGCTTGGCAAACCTGGTCTTTATAGGGGGCGAGGATTTCTCTTGCAACTCTTTTGTACCAGTCATACCTGTTTAGTCTTTCTGTAATTGGTCTTTCATTAAATGAACCATTTATCTTGCTACCTGATGCCTGGCGAGTCGGAGATGTACGTGAGTGTTGCAGTCTGATGTTTCAGTGAACTCACTGCGACTCCTGGAAAGATGGGCAGCTATAGTGCAGAATGATGGAATCCCAGTAGTTTACATGCATCCTTATATTCCTTCAATGGGAAGGAATATAAGATCATTGATCATCTCAGATCATTGCAGATGTCTTTCCTCCTTGGCATTATATGAACACACATGATTCTCCAGAGCAAACAGACAAAACGTCTAGTTGACCAGAATCACTTGGCTTTCGCTCGTTACTCCAGCCCACAACTTTACTGTAACGCACTCTGTCTACTTATAAACACCAGGCAAGAAGCTGGTGTTTTCTTATATTTAAAACAGACCCACATGAGGGTGTATTTGCCTTTCACAGGGCTGTGTTTGTGATTAACATTCCTTATACTCAGCTACTTTAAGCAGACATCCATGTTATGTGTCTGTAATGCTGGAGAAAGCTGCACCAGGAATTTACATTAACAAAAGTGCTCATTTGTTATACCCTGTGGTGTCGTTATGTTTGAGCAACTTCAGCTACTTGTGGTTGTGGAAATCTCGAGCATACAGTTTGAGCAAGTGATGTCATTGTTTATATGGCAGAATGACTCCTATAATACAAGAACGGAGGCAGGTAATGTAACACTTCTGGCTCCAAACCAACCTAAACAAACCCGGGCTAATGGCTAAGTGAGGGGTCCGCAAATCACCAGACATAATGTATGAAGAAAAGGTGTCCAAATCCCAAAAGTGGCAGAAGCTAGTGTAGATTATCTAACCTTTCTGCTGCCCAAAACATAATCTCTTATGTCGTGTAATGTGTACATCCCAAGATGATACAAGATCACAGATTCAGAGCTGTACCCCGTGGTGAGACGGGAGGATTAATGTCCCACATAATGCTTCCTGACAGCCACTTCCACTGGTGATGTTACATTTTCTCATGAACTGAGACTGAACTTGATTTAGCTATAAAAGTACATTTACATAAGGCAGAAGAATGAGACATTACACCACATGACATCTCAACTGTACAAACAGCAGAAACATTTTCACTCACTGCTCTGCTCAGTATCCTTCCAGCAAAGCACAAAGTTGCTTTTTAATTAAAAAGCTTGTCTAGCAGCAGAATAGGACACAACTTTGGTATCTTACAGAGTAATACCAAACGTGATGTTTAGTTGAATGCAGCAGATAAAAGCAGGACTGTCCTCGGCTGATACGAGTAGCTACGTTCAGCAAACATGTGTCAGGAAAGGAAACACTGACATCATGTGGCCAGGTCAGGTACTACACCGTCTGCACCATCATATAGGATTTCAGTCTCTGGTCCATAAGTACCGGGGTCCTGCAGGTTTTAGATGTTTTCCTGCTGCACCACACCTGATTTTATTTAAAGGGTCTTTTTTATTTTTAGAAAATGGCAACAAACTGTTGAATTAGTTTCATATGAATCAGGTGTGTTTGAGCAGAGAAGCATTTAAACGAGGATACTCAGACCCTGGTTTCACTGCTGCAACACATTTACATTAAATGGATGATCAACAGCGGGACGTGCAACCAGGGACCTTTCTGTGTGGAGTTTGCATGTTCTCCCCGTTAATGTTAAGGTCGTCCTCATCTGCTCTGGAGATGTTGCTTCAGACTTTCATGCAACATTTAAGAGGTTTGTCATTCAAAGCAAGCATTATCTAGGGCCGTCAAATCATCAAAATATAGGACATATGCATGTATGGTCACACTTTTATGATTTCATCACATTCAATGTCTGAATTGTTTCGTTTAGTCAGCTGTTAATGAAATAATGTTCAGTCACAACAACTGTTCAGACTTTGAGAGTGAGTGTAGAATGCCTCACTGTGACGGCAGAATGTCACTATTTAGTTCACAAACCAATTTTCTCGATTTTAATCAAAGTAATTGTGTCTCCAGCAGCCTGGGATGGCTCCGAGCTCCGAAATGAAAATGCTTCACTTATCTGTGAGGAGACTAAGGGGCTTCATTTTTAAAGCTGTCGTACAAACCAAACCCAGCGTACGGCAATTATAGTCAACTTTTAGGTTTCTAAAAGCACGACTTTGCGGTAGAAGGCCTCCACCTCCACGTAAACTCTGACCATGCCCATAATCGGTAGAAACAGGAATAGCGACACCAACCAGAATAAAGCCTTCATAAAATGACACTAAATGAGAGTGAGCCCTGATCTCTGACCCCTCACATTAGAACTAAATGCTTATTAACTTTATATATGAAGAAAGTGAAGAAAAGTCTCCATCACTAACAAGTATATAAACTTCTGGCTTGGCTCACAGAGAGGAAACACTATCCTGGGGATCCCCTCACACCAGCGGCCAGGGGCCAGCCCACCAGCAACCACAGTGGTCCCCACCCCAAAAGTGTTTGGCTCTGCGGTGGGCCCCCATCCCCACCACAGCTAACTGGCTGCAATACAGAGGCCCCCACAGAAACCACCTCCAGATAGCGGCCCTGCAGACCGAGTAGGCCATAGGCCCCAGTGCAGAGGATCCCCATGAGGACAACACTGGAGGAAAAGCTAAATACAATAAAATAAAAGTAAATATAATACATCTTAAGAATAAATAAACTTTAGTAACAATCAAAACAAAATAAAACTACTAAAGTAGAATTTAAATATCCAAATAACTTATAATAAAATATTTAAAAAATACTTAAAAAGAAGTGAAACAATATTAATAATAAAAATAATCTTTAATAGACAAAAAGAAAACGGGATAATATGTAAAAGCCAGACTAAAAAGGTAGGTCCACTCTCTGCAGCTCTGAGGCTCTCTGGCAGGCTGTTCCACAGACGGGGGCCGTAGTTATGAAATAAGACGTTTTGGTTCTCACTGTGGGAACGATGACAGAGGACCTCAGACTGCATAAGGGCTGATAGCTGATAAGGAGGTCAGATAAATAAGAAGAACCAAGACCATTAAGACATTTATAAACAACTAAAAGAACCTTAAAATCGATCCTGAAACACATTTTTAGAGATTTTAAAACTGATGTAACGTGTCCCCAGCATCTGGTCCTCAAACTCTGCTGCTTTATGCAGCATCTGGAGGTGATGCAGTACGAGATGTGGAGAATTCTGATCATTTCTGCCAGGACCTCTTTTCTCCCCAACTCCTTCACCACCTTCGTGGTGGTGCTGATGGTGTCTCTCTGCTGGAGGCACACGAGGTGCTGTGGAATCACTGTCCTGTCCAACCAGCTGCAGCACTCAGCAGGGACAAACAGGAACTACAATATTTTACCAGTAAATAAAAAAGAGACGTCTCATTTGTGTGTGAACATGTTTGCTTTATAATCTGAAACAAAGAATAAATCCCCTGCAGCATCGTCCGATGCACCTGGTGCATTTGCTTCCTGCATGGACTCTCAGCAGTGAGCTTCCTCCATGGCGTGCACGTGCTTCCTGTGCACGGCAATGCGCTTCACCCTTCACTTTAATGTCTCACCATTTCTTTTTACTTGCTGGGAAGGTCAGGTCTCTGATGGGACCCGTTGACCTGATTCCCTGCTGAACTATCACCGGACCTCTTACAGCCAACATGTAGGTGTGACAAGACGCACATTATACATTATACATATATATTATACACATCACATTTACCAAAATTTAGTGTCAATACTAGTTTATAAACAGAAACAGGCATGAGACGTGTGCGCGTGTGCAATGTTTTATAAATCAGTATGTAATTGTGCGCAGCATTTCCTGTTTTCCGTACGTTGCTCCTGAAGTCATCTTTGCTAGTTTTATAAATCAGGCCTACAGGGAAGAACACGGTTCACCTTGAAATCCACAAATGCAGGTTACAGTTGTTTTCTCAGGACCAAAGCTCATTTAAATGCTCCGAGGCAAAGAGGACACCTGTTCCGTGTTCAGATAGGTGATCATGTGACTTCTTTTCTCTCTGGACAGCATGGACGGTGTGTCCTGCAGACTCCAGAGCAGAGGGAGCATCCGGCGTGTTATCTCTGATGGGATGGGGGTGCATTAGTGTCTGTTATGTGAGCAGCTTCCACATCTGTGAAGCTTCACCACTCATAAAGTACACAGAAGCTTTAGAGCAACATCTGCTCCATTCAGACGTTGAATGCCCGTGTGAGAAAAGACGCTGACACATCCTGATCTGTACTGCTGTTTAATGTGTTCTTTTTCTTCCATCAGAAATAGTAAAAGCCATACAATGTAGCAAACCAAAACAGGACAAAGCTCTTTACAGGCGTAGTAGCTCATTCATACACATTCTGCAGTCCAGACTGAGCTGTCGCGGTGGGCCGATGGCACTGGAGTTTCCATCGGGTGACAAACATTCAGCTCAAAGTTCAGGAAATCATTTTACTTTGACAAACATTCTGTAAGCAAAACACCATCTTTTTCTTTCTCTTAAAGTAAAGACAGTGATGGCGTCTTTCTGCAGAAACCTGGGGGGTGAGTAAGAGTTTAGGATGCTGTGTACAGATTAGTGTCATGGTTACAATTTCACTCGAGCATGCAAGCCCCTGCTGATAAATATTTCATCCTTTTATTAAGATATAAAAGCCTGTAAGTGCTGTATTTGTCTTTTTTTTCTTCTTCTTTTTGAAGTCAGTGTAGGCCCTGAAATAAGCTCTATTTATTTTACATCATGCTGCCAGACAGTTTTAAGCATCGGGGTCAGCGAGGGCCGATGACGTCGTCTCTGCTCATTCCATAAACGGGACTCTAAGTAAAAAAAACAGTACTTATTTGTCTAACGAGCAAATGATTTGTAACTCCAGACGCAGCTAAAACACTGCATTGGAGTTCAAGCGGTTCCTTTGTAGCGATCGTTCTGCACCACACGAGGGTGTCGCTGTCTCACTGAACAGAACCGCTCGGCCTGATTCCACACATGCAACGGGCCCAACACACACCGAGAACACTTCAGCATTTAAGTGCTAAATGTGGATTTTTTTTCCAGGTAGGTTTAGGTTCATAAAACAACAGTTTGGTGTCGTTTTAGATGAAATCCATTTTGGACTTTAAAGAGAATGTCTCGTAGTTGGAGGGGGGGGGGGGGGGGGGGGGGGGGGGGGGGGGGGGGGGGGGGGGGGGGGGGGGGGGGGGGGGG
>JBAMHV010000013.1:23612155-23632434 GCA_037177535.1 Pseudomugil gertrudae
GATTCTCATCATGGATGAGGTGGAACAGGAGATTCTCATCATGGATGCGGTGGAACAGGAGATTCTCATCATGGATGAGGTGGAACAGGAGATTCTCATCATGGATGAGGTGGAACGGAAGATCCTCGACATGGATGAGGTGGAACATGAGATTCTCATCATGGATGTGGTGGAACAGGAGATTCTCATCATGGATGAGGTGGAATATGAGATTCACATCATGGATGAGGTGGAACAGGAGATTCTCATCATGGATGAGGTGGAACAGGAGATTCTTATCATGGATGAGGTGGAACAGGAGATTCTCGTCATAGATATTTAGCAACTGTGTGATGCTTCATGAAAATATTTCTCATGTCATGTCAACATTTCTGACATCAAACCTTGTTGAATCTATGGCACCAAGAACTAAAGCAGGTCTGAAGAGAAATGGGTTCCACTCACTAATAGCAAGTTGGACCAGATGAAGTGGGTAGTGACAGCATGCAGCGGTATAAATGATCTACTGTATATCACTATGACAAATTCTGCCACAATATCTGTTCAGAATCCAGCAACCAAAATGAGACTTTACGTCACACGTGTGAACACAACCCTTTATAATATAATAGAAACTACTGGCACATTGAACTGGTGAACCATTACACTCTTTGTTGTATTGTAATCATTCTACCTCTTTGGGACGTCCTCCGGGGTTCATCGCTATGGCGTTTACAAACTCTGGAGAAACACACCGGATGGGGGAGCGAACCAGGACATCAGAAGACGGACTGTCATCTGAATTTCCCTCGCTGGTGATGCGGCGGCGAGGAAGAGTCGTAGGATCATCCAGGGATGCTGTCCTAGCCTGGACACCTGGGAGAATGCATGAATGAGCGTTAACACCAGAAAATGACAGACACCGCTGCGTGATCCTCCAACCATAACACTAATGGCTGTCAGCAGCCGTGAATGCTTACTGCACAGGCCACCATGTGCATCAAGCAAATATCAAACATGGCAAAGCAACTGCAGGAGGCTGAAGTTTTCATTAGAAATTTAACATGCACACTCACATTGTTAATAAAGTAGTAGATGCTTATCAATAATTATAATCATTGGCAAAAGCTGGCAGCTTCCTACGGCAGTCACTAAGCTGATTTTCAGTAATCTGGTTTAATCAGATTTAAAGCCAGCAATATAAAACAAACAGGACTGAAGTAAAGGGATTTTTTCATCCTAAGCTAATAAGCAATGCTGCTAAATGGAGGGCTGAGGTAGCAAGACATGAATTTCCAGAGTGTGGGACCAACACTGGTCACCTCGAACACTGGAACAAGATCACAGTTATTGGCAGGAAGAAGGAAAAATTCAACATGTTGAAGAAAGAAAAATTTGAGCTAATAAATTATGAATGTTTGTGCTTTGGTAGTTTACCTTGGAGCTGTTTTCCACTTATGCAGCTTCATTCTGTTTATTTGCACAGCATGTGTTTACCTATTTTCACCCATTTACTCTGCAACTCCAAACATCTCGTTTTTCACATCTCAATCAGAAAATATCTTAGTAAGGTGGAAAAATCTCAGAAGTTTTGCAATGGAAAACTGTTTTTCATTGCAGTCTGCTTTATCAGACTCCCTCTTAGAGCCCCCATTGGAGGGGGGTGGAACTGCAATATGTGTAGGCTTAACCCTTTTAACGCCTGACCAAAGAAGGGTTTTTATGTGACCCTTTAACAAATCTGAAGAAAAGAAAATGTTTTTTTTTTCATACGTTTACTGTTTATTACAATGGAATAGGTCAAAATTATTATAATGTAATATTCTGCTTCCTGATGTCCACCAGGGTGCAGGAGACCAGTATCATGTAGTGAAACCGGGTTTTGAGTAGAGTTTCTACCATAAAATGACTCAGACTGTATCTATCAAATATGATACAACCGGATTTAAGGGGTTCACTTTTAACCAAAATATGCAATCAGCATTAATTTCTCCACATCCTCTCCACAACAGACCAAACCAATGAATGTAGCATGTTCTGGGCTTATAGGTGCAACTCATCAGGCAGCACCTGGGGTTCCAGAAGCAGAGGAGTGTGTTTTGTTTAGCATTATGTGTTGCAAAATGTATTACCAAGAGCATTGTTACAACACAAAATGATCCAGTAATCACTAATTTCCCCATACATTCTATGTTTTAAATGATCTCACTAAAGTATCCATGCATTATCTTTAAATGATAATGAATAAAGCTGCTACGATGTGGGTCAAATTATTTGTTAGGGCACACAATTCATTAGAAGCTTCAAATATCTTGTTGTTTGCCTAAATTGTTTAGACTCTGGCAGCTTGGAGAAGCTGAAGCACACCCACTAACACTTAAATTTGAAAACCAGATGTGGCCAATGTACACTTTCCTGCAGCAGGGTGCTGTCAAATACTACACTGTTGCCCTGGTGATGGCTAATGGTTTACAGCTGGTTAGCTCAGGACTGGGGCGTTTTTTTTCCTCTTTTCTCCTACTTTTCAGCCATTTAAAGTCCAGTTAGCACATGGTAGGCAGCGTTGCACTGATTCCAAAAGCATAAACTTGAGAGGTGAGACTATGGGCGTTCTTTTTGTTTTTGTTTCCACATGCAAACACCTGTAACTGAGGGGTCACTGAAGTTAAACTGAGCCGGCTGAAGTTCTGGGAAACTATTCAAATCAAGACTGACTTCAGTTTTTTCTGCTGTTTAATACAATTAAATCTAAAAATGGCAAGACAGGTAATACACAACTGCAGATCCAGTCAAATGAAAAGATAGTAAATTCTCCTTCACACCTAATTCTTAATTAAAACTAAACAAGAATGCAGATATAGAGTATAGTCCACCATCACTGTCTCCATGGTGATAAAGAACAAAGGTAGCAACCTAATTATTTTTTCATTTTTACGCATTGATCTTCAGCAAACTGACATAGACAGTTACCTGATTTGAAGCATCAAGTGTGTTTTAATATAAATGCAGAGGAAGAAAAACATCTGCAAATGTTAATTCCTGCTCAACTGGGTAATGTTATGAAGTCACTTCCTGTAAAATGGAGTCCATCATTCTGCAGGATTATTTACAAGTGGAAAATGTTCAAATGTTGCTGCCAGCAAGTTCACCCTGAGGTTAGACCATGCGAAACTAGTAAAAAATCAAACAACTACATCTCAGATTCTCCAGGCCTCAGTTAGCATGATGCATGTTAACGTTCATTACAGTAAAATTAGAAAAACAACAAACAAGCATGACTTTTTGATCAGGAACAAGCCTCTTCTCTCTGACCAACCACAGGACAGGAGCCATGTCTACATGGACACATGAATTCAGAATTAACTCTCATTTAAACATACAGATCAGGAGATTCTTATTTGATCAGGTTTATTCAGATCAAACAACTTTGAGAGGCTCCATGAAAACGTTACAGGTCTGACCAAAAACATTATGGAACATGTTAACGTGGCTATTGTCCTTTGGTAAAATTAGGACTAAAACGGAGATGTTTGGCCATAACAGATCAAAGTAAACACAGCATTTCAGCACAAACACCTCATACCAAGTATCAAGCATGGTGGTGGAAGGATAATGGTTTGGGTTTTGTTGCCCAAGGACCTGGACACCTTGCAGTCATTAAACCAATAGTGAATCCATATGTGTGACAGCAGAAATCTGTCTGAAATTAGGCAATGCAATAGGCGGTGATCTCCCACAAAAAGAAAAGTACAAACATTCCTCAATGATGATGCGAAGCCCATTACATCCTAAAAAATGATTACTTCCAGTTACTGCTGCTGAAACTGCTTTTTAAAACTACTGAATCTCAGTTTTTAACCCTTCTTCTGCATTTTGTTTAGGTTTTAATCAAAGAAGTAAACAATGTGGAATAGGTTATGTGTTGTTGTTTATCTGAGGTTGTTTTTATCTCATTATGAGACCAGATGAGGACCAGATGTTCATTTTATCATATCCTGACATGTAAAAGTTTAGAATTAAGAGAGGACATTCTGTTTCACATATGATCTCATTAGAACCTAATTCCAGTCTATTTCAGTCTGAGGCATACTGGGACGTGTATCTTTAATGGACTGTTGCGTCACTGTAAAGGATATTGGTGTCGGTGGTAAAGAGGCCAGTCTGGCTCTGCACAGAACAAACTCGTCTGGATTGTGGTCGGCAATTCTCAGCGGACACATTCGGCTTTAGCGATGTTTCCAACTAGGTCTGTGGTCTCTCTCTTACATTTATTCAGTATCTTTTGTCTGCCTTTGTAACTCTTGAAAACGATTGAATAGAAAAAAGAAAAAAGCAGGTTTGAATGAATCCAGTGTATCCTGGCCTCGGTATTGTTCCCCGAGTTTGGCGAAACAGATCTTGTGACATGCTCTCTCCTGGCAAGAGACAGAGCCTCCTTTGTGCTATCTCCGCCTTGTTGTTGAGAAACTTTAACTTTACTCAGTTATTTATTTTTTTTTTCATCTTCTGCACCATGTTTCGGTTGATTCCTTAACTTTAAAGATGCAACTCAGAACGAACAGAAAAGACGAGCACGGAGAGGATTCAGTGGTTAGTTTGACAATGCTGCTCCTCAAACTGGACGATGACAACATTGTGTTATGTATGAAAAAGAGGTGTAATGGAATGAAAAATAAAAGGGAAATGAAATTCAAACCAAAGCCCAGCACGCAAAAGCACAAACAGAGCTCAGCCTGAAAAAACACTTTGATCTGGAAGTGTTCCTTCAGACAGGATGGGAGGACCAACCGGAGAGGGAGCGAGAACGGCGGTGCTCAGACTGAGAAGAGGTCATGCTGGGGATGACGCTTTGGACACGAGCCGAGTATTCTGGATAAACAGATGAAGGGATGAAAGAAAGGAGGGTGATGATGATAAAACAAAAGAAAACAAGCAGAGAAGATGAAGGCTGTTCATCGACAAGAAGAGGAGATGACTGACAGTTTATGTGAATGGTGCATATTCCTGTCAAAGACACCTGGACATAAATAAATTCCAACAATAAGACCATTTTGTCCTTATAGGCATCAAACAAATCAGAGGGCTAACACACTGCTTTGTGTCGACTCTGTCCCATCACTTTGCTGCTCTGCAGGAATGCCTGTCCTTATCTAGGGACAGTCAACCTGCTGGGCTGGACATACCGCTTCCTGTTCAAGCCTGAGGGATTTGCACCGATGACGTGACAGTCAGTTGAAATAAGGTCAGAAGCATTTTTACATAGAGGTCTTTACTATTCGATACTCATTCTGAGGCAGTATAGCATCATCTAAACTCTGTAGACTGAGTGAACTGTAAAATCAGGCAAATTCTAAAGCAAAAGCTATTAGCTATAGCTTCTTCTAGTGAGTATCTCTTTCTCTCTCCTATGCCAGTTATAAGGTTAGGATGTCAAGTCTTCACATGTGCAAGCAAAGCAGTGATGGAGGTTGAACCTGCAAACCTTCAGAATGAATCTGAAACCTTCTCCATCATGAAGCGCCATCAAATGGCTGCTTTACAGAATTTCACCTATTTGTGGAAAAAGACAAGTTTTGACACATGCGAGAGTCCTAGTTGAACCTTTCAATCATAACTTTATTAGGTCTATAAAATACATTTAAAGTACACAAACTGTTAATGGAATATATGTAAAAAAAATACATTTTGTTTCTTACCAGCTACTCTTTGGGCCACCAGACCTTCGACGTTGAAGACTTCGTCAGGCTCACTGTCTCTTGCCTGAGGTGATGTGGACACAGCGCTCGGGCTTCTCTGAAGCTCAAAGGCCTCTGAAAAATGGGTCTGCACACTTGGTGGAAATGTTGCGATGGGTTTAAGCTGAAGGCCACTTACAGGAGAGGAGACTTTTGTGGAAGCACCTGAACCAGCTGGTTCTGATGAGTAACTCAGTGATCCGTGGACAGGTGTAGCCTCTGGTGTGCTGGGCTTCCCAGGGGACATCTGAGCTGCTGGCGAGATGCTGCCTATGCTGGAGGCGGAGCCAGAAATGTGAATAGCAGCATCGATCTGGCAGGAGGGCCTGGTTTGGCTCTGGGAGAAGGAAGGCTGGGTGGTTACTACGGCGCTGATGTCCCTTACTGGAGCACTTTGGGATTTTGGTACAAGTGAACGGCCTGGTTCCAGGTCCATCATGAGGAGATTTAGGGTTTCGATAGATTCCTCGATCTCTTGCTGGGAGGCACTGTGGCGATGAGGGAACTGTGGCAGGCTCTGGTGGCTGGACATTGCAACAGAAGGAGGTGGACTGAAAGTGAGACCTTCAGTTACTGGCTCTTCTGGTACTCCAAACCGTTGCCAAACATTGAGGCCACGTTGAACGGCATCCCGGCTACTGGTGGTACGGGTTGGAGCCTGCGGCATGCAATTTGTCTCTGAACCAAATGACCGGGAGCGATACAGACTGCCATTTTGTGTAGTCGTGTAATTACCCAAGATCGGGGTTGAATCGTTTTGGGTCAGAGAAATTGTTTTATCAGATTTGCCAACCTGCAGCTGGCCGCTTTCCAGAGGCTTTTCTGGGATGCTTCGCTCCAGATATGGCACATGTTCCTGCCCATTGATGAGTGGCTCAGACTGGTAGTAGAGATCAGCCGGCGTTGCTCGACCATCAGTGGAGGAGAACGTCCCAAGACTGTCCACACTGTTGCCCTCTTGACTAGTAGGTAGGTCATCATCTAAAATGTCGGTTTCACGGTCAATGCTACTGTGCCCATTGACGTGGACCTGTGCAGGCACCAGGTGAAGCATCCCTCCTGCTGTCGGAGTAGGGCTGGACAGGTATGTCTGTCGATGCATAGGACCCTCTAAGCCACTCAGTAGTTGTTCTAGCTCCTTTTTTTCCTGGGGACTTATTGGCTGTTGGACAGGGGGGTTGTGATGATGGACTGAGGGTATCTCCTCACCCACGGGAATGTGTGTCTGGCTCACCGTGGAAGTCTGAGGGGCTGCTGTTGCTTCATCAGTTCGATCGGTTTTGATGGAGGCCGTAGAGTTTCCTGAGTCGCTACTCACAGACAAGGCATGGTCCACTGCAGGAAGAGCATGCTCAACAGCAGTGGGGGGGAGGCCATTTGATGCAACAGTTTCTTCAACAGACTCCTTCTTGCGAACTTTGGCGTAGAGACTTCCGTCCAGAGGTCCTTCAGTATGGATGACTTCTACAAAATAAACAAATGTGACAAAGTGAGTCAGCAAAGAAAGCTTTAGTTCTTCACAAAAATAAACAAATTTACTAAATATAACCATGAAACTAGTAAGTGTGTGCAGCTAACAAAGAGAGAAGTATGAAAACCAGGAGATTATGTGGGTACAGCTAAAGCAACTGCAGTTAAATTAAACACTGGCTCATGTCCACCTATTCTACCAGCTTCAGGAAATGAGCGTGCTCTGTGGCACGCAGAGTGGAAAAACTGATGAAATCACTGGAGCCTGCCTCGCACTTTCTCAAGTCAACTGTAGAAATCAGTGTCATCTGAGGAACACTAGCCTATTAGCAATAAGCAGGCGTCACCGATTGGTGGTCATCTCAAGTCTTTATTTGCAGAGTTTTTCACTCATTCGCTCAGAGAGCTTTTAATATACACATCCACATGTGGTGTAGTTTCACACACAAGACTGAGTGCAGGGAAGAGGAAGTGGGGTGCCCCAATCAGAAACATTCAGTCATCACTGGAAACTCTGCCTCACTGCGCACAGAAGGCCAGGAGGCTTTTCCTGGACTGTGAAACCCAAAGCAAAGCAAAACAAAACATACCAAGAGTTATGTGTGTAAGAGTTGTGTGCACACGTGCACACATGAGCTCACAGGCAATTTCTTCCGCTCTCTCATCAACCAATGACGTGCAGCGAGACCAATGCAGACCGATAAGATTTCCCCGTGATCATAAAAAACTGATTCAATTGTCAAGAATGTGTTTCAAAACTGATCTCCAGCCATTATGTAGACACTTAACATTGAATCACACAGGCATAAACAGCATCCAGACTGGACCAGTGAAAACAGAGAAATGGTTTTAAAAAGTATCTTCACCTTGTCAATGGTCACAAATGCACACGATGTATATAAACATAAGAAAAAAGAACAAACTGTCAGACATTTTTATGTTTTTTCTTTAACAAGGTGACTCTTGAATAGCTATTAGAGGGAAAACTGATGGCACTCCAGCATTGTGTACCGCATATGCTCCATGTTGTTTTAATAGCATCTGAAATCAATGTCCTACAAAACTAGTAAAATATTTAGAAAAGACCTGGTGCAGGATCTCAAGGATAGTCCTGGTCCCTCAGCTGATCACACAAGCCTCATCAGAAATAGTCCTCATAAAAGAGTGGCTAACAAAATCATTCTTAAGCAAGGAAAACAAAGAGAAAAGGCCTGAGATCAGCCAGTGATAGTGGGAACAGGTCTGAGAGGGTGATAAGTCCTCCCTGACTAACAGGTAGAGCTGTCATCTACCAATCAAAAGGTTGGTAGAAAAATTCCAAAAACTATATCTTAACAGGTCCTTCAGTAATCCTGCCTCTGATGTGTCTTCTGTGTTAAAAAACCCACTATATATATAAAAATATACACATTTTGAGTGTGTAAATACGCAAAAGAGCACTATGAGTGGTCAATAAGATTAGATAAGCACAATATAATTTACCATTTACCATCCCCAGAGCCCGGAGGGAAACATTACCGGACCAGACTGAGATCATCTGCACAGAAAACTAAGCACAGACATCCAAGAAAAGACCTTTAGGAAGGCAAGAGAACTATTCCTGCAAACGACTGTAAGCAGAACGCTTCTGTAAGAGGGTTCAGATGATAAACAATCAATCTGTTTTTATTTATAGCCATGTTGGCATCTAATTTCCTGTATTCCCAAAGTACATTTTCACAGGAAAGGTGGGTCAAAACCTACCCACTACTGGATTAATGAGCATAATGAGAGAGAAAAGAAACGATCCTGGTTTAAACAATTCCTCTTTGCTGTTCACTGAAATTCCCAAGGAACCTCCTAACCCATGATATAACCAAATCAGATCCTTCAGCTGAGAAAGGAGCGGCACAAAGACACAGTCTGTGCCCCTCTAACTTATAGATATCTCCATCTCAGCTGGGGTGAATACGGGGCTCTGTAATTGAGCTTGGTGGGCGTTCACAAGCCGGGTACTGCAACGTCTCCTTGGCTGACCGGAGGCAACTTGCCAACGGACCAGTGCACCACAGCAACAGCTCTGTCAGCAGACTGTTGGGACACAAATCAGTGTAGATGAAAAGGACTCATTTCAATCACAGCTGCTAGCTGTTTGGACAATACATCCGCTGGAAGCAGGTCGGAATAGTTACGACAGCCAGTCCAGGTCAATCTGACTAAAACCCACTTTGAGTCCTGGTAACAAATATCATGAATTCTCCAGTCGATGCTGTCTGACTAAGTAGCTACTGTCACAGGAGGCTTCAAATCAAGTCATCATTCCACTTTTATAGAGCTCATGAAAACACTCAAGTATCAAGTGACGATGCAGCTGTGTGCACGCTCCCACAGACACAAGCACACACACTTTAATGCAGCAGTCATGCCGATAAACATAGACATTAGTCGTGAAAGAGGAGCCCGCTGCGCTCTCTAATTTCGCTATCTTTTTTACCACCTGCCCTGTAGCTACATGTGACTCCAACACTTCTGATGATCAGTCATGCAGCCCAGCTGATTCCACATCCTCTCTGAATGAGCAACACCATCACCTTCCAGCCTCTGCTGCAGGCAGAGGCTGCTCCCCTACCTCAGTGAACGACGGATGGTGGTGTGGTCCGAAACTATGCCGGGAAAAGCCCTGCAGAGGAGGCCCCAGGGGTGCGACATGAAGGATTAGAGTGGGAGTTTAAGGGACTTGCTTTTAGCTACTGTTCCTCCTCTCTCTCAGGGATAGCTGGCTGTCCGGTCAGAGCGCTGCTGAAGTTGATGGCTGCTCCGCGGCTCGCACCAAAGTAAAGGCTCTGATGTGTGCGCGCATGAGGGAGGTCTGTCACAACAGCCTGTGTGATGTGGTGTGTGTAAGGGAGGTGGGGGCTAAGAGGCCACAGAATTCCACATCAGTCCTATTAGGGAACAGTCTTTTATACACTGTTTTTTAAAACACAGGTTGTGCCAGAAAAGGACCAAAAAGACCCGTTTCCGCCTAATAATGACACTCTCTTTACCTCTGTGGTATAAACTTAATATACATGCTGCAGAAGCATTTATTACCATACACATACACACAGACGCCCACCTTTCAGCCCAATGCTTTCAGATACACTCATGTAATGGAAAGAGGTACCTCATCCAACAACAGTCCTTTAGCTCTCTGCAAACTAAAAAGCGGAGCGAAAACCCCACCCTGCTGCAGGCAGATGGAGAGAACAGAAAAGCTCTGTGGGCAGAAAATAGACCTGTTGGTCTGATTTCTGTAGAAGAAAGACGGACTATGTCTCTGACACTGGAGGAAAGCTTAAAATGACGACATGGATGGTTAAACCTATGTCAGAGAGGGGAAATGCAGACATTAGAATGCCACACAATCACTTTGCTTTCCTTGTCATGATCCACAACGACTGACAACAAACTACGTCATTCTGACTGATAATAAACACATGACCGCATCCCCGTTTGGCTTCTCTTTTCACTCTAATGAGGATGATAATAAAGGCTGGGATTAAAGAAAGTGGTTTGATCATCCATCTTTAACCAGTTCATGTCGTCACTTCATACACAGAGAAATTGACTGGCATTCGTAGTACCGCAAATCTAATCTGTTCCCTTATTTTTTAGACCTGGCTGCTTCCGTGTGCTGCTGTTTTCATCTGGTCCAAACCAAACCACCCAAGCCTCTACAAATAACCTTTACCAGGGTCTTTCTGCATGATAAGACACACATGCATGTGTGTTGACGTGTTTTTTTTTACATACTCCCCAGGAGGTGGACTTTTTCCACGCTCCGAGGAGCATTTATGCACAAGGGGAGACTGAACCATGTGACCAGTCTGGGATCGGTCCGGTCATTGCATCATCTTTGTTAGAGAGAGGCAACAAGACTACAAACAAGGATTTTTTAACCTGCAGAATAAGTTACTGCAGGAAAAGGTGCTGCAGGAAGAAGATATTTTGAGGTTCTGCCAGCCAGATGGTGCAACTGTGCGACCTCTTCATCTCTGAACTTTGAGCTCTGACCCTGCTAGCAATAGACACCTGCCCCCCCATACAGCGGAAATAGCATGTTTCCCTTCTAGCTTACGTACACACATATACATATGTGCTGCTTTTCAGAGTGTGTGCTGGTCTTCCATGCCTTCTTGCTGCAAGTGTGGTAATAGTAAATAACAACAAAATGTGTTCTGAGAACGTCCCCTCTGGCCTCGTTTCTGCAACCACTAAAACAGGACGAGTAGCAGCTCATTTAAAGTCTTGTTGCTTCGCACAAGGCTGTAATGGTGTGGAAGCACTGTCTGGGGCTGTATGTGGACTAAGTTAATGGCTAAGCTATTGGTTTGGAAAGAAGACCAGCCTTTACTGTAAGTCAGGCCTCAAGGGCACTTATTAAAGTAATACCACGGTGTCGTAAATGATTGCACAAGAGGCCATTTCATGTTCCCAACTAGATTCATTTGACTTGTGAGGAATCATGGAAGAGAGTCAAGAGAGTGTTAATGAAGCTGAAAGATAAAGAAACAGAATTTGCTCCGGAGACTCAGCAGAGTTGGCACATAATTGTGGAGTAATGTATGTGTGAGTAAAGGTTAGCCATGGCTGTTGGTCCAAAATGCTCGGTCAAATATAAGTACAGGAACGCGCCCCCTTGCTTAAATGAGCACTTAACCCACAGCTTATTAAATATACATCAGAGGTTGTTGTGAATCGATGCGCCTAAGTGCCCACCGCTTACCACTGGGAAACAAAGAACAAGGTAATGGAGGGTGATTTGGAGCATGGAGGGCAAACATATCGATTACACAGCTCTGTCTGTGAAGTAATAACCACAACTTAAAGAAGCATCAACTCCGACCCCAATTCCAGAAGTTTCAATGCTGTTGATGATGTAAATAAAGCAAAATGCCCCTCACTAATAACCCCATAAACAATACCAGATGCTAAATGGAAACATTTTACCATACTGTGGAAAATATGAATCGGATGGCAGCAACATGGGTACAACAGGAGCCTTTCAGAGAGACAGTCTGCACAGAGATGTCTTTGGGTTGATGTGCATTTCATTGCATTCGGTTTGTATTGACACTTTACACAACATCCCAACTTTTCTGGAATTGGGGTTTTACATATTATGTTAAAATCCCAGAATCTGTGAAAAGAAGCTCTTTCATAACCGGATGACCCCGGTCTCTGGGAAACTTATGCATGTTTGTGGGGTTGAATCAGGGTAAAAAGCGGCACTGCAGAGCTGTACAGGTAAACCGGTTCATTCCTGTTTGTGGTCATGTTGGTGTGTGAAAAGAATTTCCCTCAGATAAAAAGACTGGTTTCCCAGTGGGACTAACAAATTCAAGACTTTAGTGTCACTCTTCTCTTTGCTTGAACAGAATCCATTCAGTCAGCCAAGTGACCCATTCAGATGGATGCTCAGGACCAGAAACACCATAAATAAGACAGTGGCACCTTAAGAAATGTAGTCTGTCTGTCTCTCCTTTATCCCTTTAGCTGTGTTGAGTTGGAAAAACAAATATAAAGCAAAGAAGACTGCATATTTAGAGCCAATCTGCAACAGACAGTAAGAAAGATGTGCCTGAATGTGTGGCATTGTCAGACTGAAGCTTCTGGGCTGAAATAAAAAAAAGAACCTTTTGTGTGTCCTTCTACAGAGCAAAGACCTCTGTAAGATGGATAAAAAGAAGATTTTTGTGGACAGTTGTGGAAAGTTGCTGGTGATTAGCCAGCACTTAGCCAGATCAGCTGCGTAGAGATGGCTCTAGAAAAAGAAGAGCTGTCTGGCCAACAGCTGGAGGATGCTGCATCTATTAGGAGGCCACAGATCATGAAGAGCAGTTTTTACACAACCTTCATTTTTGTGAACTTCTGTTGAAGGTCTGGTGCAGACTGCGTGTTAGAGAACGCCTTATCTGGTCGTGCATCCAGCTCAATGTCTTGTGTCGCCTGGTAGAACTCCTTGTCCCTGTGCCCACTACAAGCTTGGCCCAAACAGGGACATTTCACAACACAAGGCTCTTGTTCTCTCTTTATGTTCAATGCAGTCTTTAACTAGAAGGCACTTTATTTTTCCTGTCTTGTCTGTTACGCAATCAGAGCTGTGTAAAGTTTGGAGTCAAAGCAGCCTAATCCTCCCAAAGCCCTGGAAGCCTGTTGCCAACACAGAGAGCTAAGACGTTTCACCTCTGCATCGTCACAGCCTGACCATGTGTTTCTATAAGATCACATTGTAATGGAGGGGTGAGGTGGCAGATGAATGTTTAGGACAATGACATTTAAAGACACAATTAAAAGCATTAATAAGAAATTAAACTCAAGATCGATACTTCTGTGAGTTGGATGCAGATAAAACTAGAAATGATTCAAACAACAGTGTTTATGCAGAAATGAAGGATAAACTTTACTTCTTGTGTGGATTTTCTACCACTGGGGTCTCAGTCAGCTGTGATTTTGGCAGTAATCGTATTCCATATTCACCTTTACGTGGATCAGAAGTACATCCTTCAGCTCTGCTTCACTTTTATAAACCAGACTTCTTTTTTCTTCCCTCTCAGTCGCTCACTGCTGATGCCCCACTAAACATTACCAACACAGATGTGACACAGAGAACAGAGCCCCATCCTTTTCAAAGAAAGGCACAAAACCTCTTTAAATCCCCTTATTTTGCAAACCTCTGATGGCAACAGCTTTTTGTGAAAGCTGATTGGCTAGCTTTGCCCTCCTGGTGTAGCTTTATTTTTTCTCTACCTTTGTTTTTTTCTAATTTTTTTGTAATACTCCTTTAATTGTATTATAACAGTTGTTCTTCAGGTTCTTTTACTCGCCTGTAATTTTATCTGCTGGTTTGTTAAAACTCTGTAAGCTTTTGTGACAGATGTTTAAATAAAGTTTTATTCCTTGCCACAAGATTTTAGTAGCAAATTCAGCCTGTGACGACAGATGGATACGTGTGAAGGTTATTGGGGTGGGACGCTCCCCCCAGAATCCCCTCTCTGTGGCATATGCACTTATATAATAACAGATCAGAGGATGTGTTTAAACTCCAGGAAATAAAGTGAAAACAATGCTGGCTCATTGAACCTCAGATAAAGAGAAACTTTGTGGCATCAGAAAATATACTCAAGGACAAGAACTTGCTACAGGCTCAAAGTTTTCTGGTAAAAAAACAGATCCTCACGTCCTCCACGGAGAGTTATAAGCTGCTCTTTTTTAAGCTTTTCACATCTGAATAATGGTCATATTTCCCCTAAACACCATTTTTTATCTGACTATTTACTCGTGCTTTCTTTGATCAATGCCAACATTTTGCAAACCAAATAAAGTGTAAAGTGATACGGTCAATCAGAAATGGAAAAAGCATTTGTAATAGATTAAACATCACTTTCTCTCTGATCTTAGTCAACACAGAGGCAGATTGCAACAAATAAAAACACAACCCATGTGGATAAATGACAACTTCCAATCAGTACGTTATAAAGAGAATTTAAAGCTTCTGCTTCAATGCAAACATCCACATCTTCAGTACTGAGCATGCAACATGCTGACACACACGTCAGCTGCTGAGTTTCTGGCTGCGTTACATAAAGAGCAGAATGAAAATCACACACAGCTGACCTGTAAAGCAGCAGATCAGAGCTGGAAGGAAGGCATCGGCTGCAGCGTGTCCAACGGAAACCGAAGAAACGCTGGACAGAAGTTCAGCGTGTAGCGGCCTGAGAGTGTGTGCCTGCACAGACCCACACTGACATTCTCCGTCACTCCTCTGGTGTGTGTGTGTGTGCACAAAAGAGCTTCACAGCAGAGCGGAGGAGTGTGCCTTTAACTCCTGCCACTCCAAGCAGGACAGAGAGAGAGAGGGGGAGACTGTCACATATTAGATGCTTTTCCCCCTTTCTTATTTCGTGATAATTAATAAAACAGCATGTTTTGCAAGAAAGGATTTAAGGTGGAACGCAATAACATGAACTATTTTTAGTCTCATTCAGTTATTTGTTGCTCATCTCTCCTTTCCATGTAAAACTCCCAGAAACACTGTTGTGATTGGCTTGTTGAGGCACTCGCTGCCACTGAGCAGTAAATAAAAACAAAAAGGTCGGTCCCACCGCAAGTTACTATCAATATCCATTTTCAGAAATACAATCCACCCTTTGCTCTCTGTGCAGAAGCTGAGCGGTTAGATTCCCCTGCACATCTGTTCCTCAGGCACTGCAACACACACCGGTCACTGATACAGTAACAAGCCTGAGAAGAATCCCAACATCTACAGGAAAGCTGTGCTTTTATCTGAGCCCAGGGTGGAAAGGGCACCAAATAAAGACTTATAGATTTACCATTTCTATTCATCTCGGGTCCCAGATCTGCCCCGATGCTTCTTCCGGCTGACGATACCCATCTTGGGAGATGTCTAGAAGTGTTCTATCCTAGTCTGGAACCTTCTGTGGACACTGATCGTGTTTGTGGTCCTTTAAGTTAAAACCCTTTGTAAGGGTTGGAATGTCAACACAGAGGTAAATTTACAGCTAGGCCTCATTAAACACACCCCATCTTTGTTTAGATGTCACTCTAAATAACTACATGAGGTTTATGGTGGAGAGAACTCGAGCAGGAAACAAAAGCAGCCGGTCAAACGAACCCAAACATATACGGTAAGTGCAGACGGTGAACCAAGCAGCTCGAAAAATCCAGTTAAGTTCTCTACCTGATATAATCTGCAAGATGATAATCCCTGATCAACTACAACGATTAGCCTAAATAAAACTGGAAAGTCGAAATGCCTTTGCTTTCCTCTCTGGAGGCTAAAAGCACCAGTAAAGGTTTCTAGTGGCTTCTATCCAAGTAAAATGTTTAAGTTTCAATGATGATGATGTTTTAGATTTTGGCTGCAAGGTGCAGACATGACAAAAATCCCAGAGCCAAGACAGAATGACAGCAGCTGGAGCTGTGTTTTTATGGAATAAACACAGTTAAAGTCAACATCAATCTTAGGGAACCAACAACCACATAGATGCCACTTAGCCAATGTTGATGCCAGCAAAACATTTGCCTTGTAATTAAGCTGTTTGCGATAAGCAAAGAACTGATGTAAGTAGTTTTGTGTTGTCCTCAGAAAACTAACTGTGATCCTGAGTAACTGCAAACCAAACACCATTTTTTGGTTCTTACACTTCAGATGGTTTATATTTCTGATTCAGTTTCAGCTCTACATGCCACCCTGTCAGAGGAGCTACCTGCTTGCTTCTTCAGCAATAAGCAGGAAACCAAATGTCCTACAGAAATATAAAAGTCCTATGTCTCAATAATGAACATTATGATGCTTTACTAACAGTTAATTTAGGATAGGATTTTTTTGACAACCTAAAAGTTACTTGGAAATTGAGAAATGGACATCAAGAAAAAACTAAAACTGAAATAATCAATCAATAATCGTACCATTTTTTATCAGCTATGTTTCTTAAATCAACAATATAATAAACCCAAAGTACTGGCATCCTCAGGCGCTAACTGCTAGCCAGCGATCTGTGTGTCCTAGGGAGTGTTGTACTTTTTAGTTGGGTCTCCAAAACCATCCTAGCTAACTGGTAGCCAGCTTGGTCCCCAATGCTTTTCAAGCAGGTGCTAGCTATGTGCCTACTTTAGCATATTCATTAGCCTTTTTTAACAGACTTGACATGATTCTTTTAATGGGAAAAGATTCAGAATGTGAACATTTAAGGAACCTGTGAAGCATCGGTCAGAAATCTTACCATGGACCCAGTCCCAAGAAGCTAAAAGAAGACATTGTGATTATAAGTGGGCTGTTTACCACAGTGTGTATGTCTGTGTAGGTGATCTCATTAAAGTCTAATTCCGATATGACCACAGTCCCATCATCAGATGTCAGCAAGCAAGATGAGGTGAACAACTTGGACTATACTGGACTTAGATCATTTATAAACACACCCGTGCACACACGTACACACAAGCTCACCTTCACTAAAACAAAATGAGAGGAGACTTACACCTGTTCTATTTTAGCAGGGTCTATTTCAAGCTGCCTCTGAGTGTGGGGTAGACACTTTATGAGCAGTGATAGAAGGAAGCTAAGTAACCTTTGACCTTTGACTATCTGAGAGTCTAATAAAAACATTTAGGGGGCAGTCAGGGACATTAAAAAGCCAGCAAGCATCCATGTAAAAAAAGGCTAACGCTTTATTTTAAGAAATTTTCCTTTAGATGTCACACTTGCATCGCTCTGTACATCACATTAAGCTTCCTAAATGCTGTAGCGTTTAAAAATGTGATAGTTCAGCTGCCGATACAGTCATTACGGATGACTGTTGGCTTTATATCTGCCAAACAAAAGCTTGCTTATCAATATTGGAATGAAAATAATAAAAGCAAACCTGACCCAAAACTAGAACAGTCCTGTTTTTAGTTGGCTCTCTGCTATCGCTCAGGGCGTAGCATAGCTTCCTTTTTTGGGTGGCGTAGAAAGCAGCACTTTGGTCACAGAGTGACCACCTCTCCCTCAAAGGGAGCCTTCGTCCATGCCTGTGGCTGAACCCTGGAATGTCTCGTTCTGTGCTCCGGAAAGCAATACAGTCAGGTCTCATGGGGCTTCTGGCTTCTCTGCTGTGATAATTTCACCACAAATGAATTCAGCTCTACCGCTGCCTCTCCTCCCTCCCCAGCTACATTCAGGGTTGTATGAAAATAATGGTCATGCAGGTTTATGGTTCCTTTGAGGCTATAAATAAAAAAAAAGCCATAGAAAGTTATGACATCAAGATTATTTTGTGGGCACATTTTTGCTTAATAAAGTAGCAAAACAACTCTATAATATGTTTGAGCTTCAGTCTACACACAATTAAACCTCATTAAACCACAGTCTCAAGTGAAGCAAGGCCTCAGTTTGACCCAATCACGTGGGAGCTTTTAAGAGACGAAATTGTGAAAGTGTCTGAAAACCCCATTAGAATGAGATCTGAATCTGTATCACGCCGTAAAACAAGAGCAGGCTTGTTGTAGAGGTTGCATGTGTACAAAACGTTTCTCTGTGTAAGACAGAGACTAAAATAGTGTCCAAAATTCCTCTCAGATGCATTAAAATGCATTTCAAATCACATGCAAGGTTTGCAGAACATCATGTAAAATCAGGTAGACAGAATCAACTTTCAGAGATTAAATGCATCATGAAACGTCCTGTAAGGAGATTCAGCTGCTAAAACCGCTTGTTAATTCTACCATAGGAGGCAGGGAGCTAGGACTAATCCGTTTATTAATAGCAAACAAACCTGTTGCGAGGGCACTTTGAGAGTACATGCATTAATTATAATCTCACCGTCTGTGACATCCTCGCAGTTCTGATTGAAGTTTTCATAGGAGTCCCAGCGAATCAGGGCATCCTGTGTGTTGTAGTCAACCGAGACGCTCGGCCCGTTCTCCAGGTGATCCATATCTTGACCAGAAGTACAAAGAAATAGAGCAGGAAACGTGAATGTCTTTTCATCACAAATCATTTGAAAGGAAAACAGAAACACTTGTGCGCTTTCATTTAGGCCCCCGATAGCTGTAAGACTCAGTCCATTGATACTTACCATGTATCTTCTCTGGTCCGAAGGAGAAAATAAACTCAACTTTCCCATATTCTGGAAACCTGTCATCTGCACAAAGCAAGACAGAAACACTGGGTTTTCTCTTAAAAAGCAAAAGATACAACTGTTACAGTGGAAGTAAGGGCTGGTTTGAGCTGTTTGACAACACAGGGTAGGTAAATGCAAAGAGGACTTGTTTCACCCTTAATCTTTTACCTTTGAATGTTTCATCAAGCTCATCTTTCCCAAAAACAATGCCCAGGTCATGGACAGCGCAGGTGTGAAACTGAACCCGGAAAATCACATCTCTGCAGGGGCTGCGGTAGCGTTTGTGGTAACATTTGAGCTGGAGGAAGAGAAGCATGACATCAGATTAACAGCTCAGTTCAGTTGGACATTTCCCTTTCACCTCTGCAGACACATGAAAACTACATAATGAAATGTTTGCCCATGACTCATGTAGTGCATAATAAAGATAAGTTTGTAAAAGTAGGATTAAATGCACAGGTATAAAAATTGCTTGGTTCTTTGTGACATTCTCTACAGTGATTGTAGGAAGCATTTGGGCACTTTTCCCTGTCTTTATCAGTATCTGCAGTTCCCTACAGACCTCTGCAAAAAGGCTGCCAAGAAAAATTAAGTCAAGGTATAACGTATAAAAAATAAAGATAAAAAAACAGACAAAACCCTGAATAACAATGGAAACCACCAGAACTTATTCCTAATTTGGCCACCTATCCAAATGGAGAAACTCAGAAAGTAACCCATTGTCATGAAGATACCAGCACAAATCCTCTCCCATCTCAGCAACCACATCCTGATGGTAGTGATGTTAGAAACATTCTTTAAAAAAAGGCTTTAATAATGAGTCAAAGCGTTATAATTATCTCGGAAGCACTCCAAACATTGTGACAACTGGCACAGCTCATTACTTACAGCATGGTGGTGGTAGTATCGTTATTTAAATCAAACCAAACTTTATTTATAAATCACTCTTCATTCAACCAACACATGTTTTATTATGCAAAGTATCTCTAAGTCTAATAAAGTCTTCACAAGACAAAGGTTTTATGTAAAATTACACACAACATAACAATCTCCTTCACATATGCACACACACACATACAAAAAAAAATATTAAAACAATGGTTCTCAGCAAGAAAGCCGTGGGGACTGCCTTGAAGGAAGGATGGATATAACCAAGTCCCCGACATTGGAGAAATCTGACCTGGAAGGCATCATTCTGAAACTGGCCCTGGTTCACCTTTCAGGGTGATAATGTACCAGAGCTGAGAAACTGGTCAGATTAACATAGTGTGTAGATCAGCCTTTGTCAAAGTGTGGTCCCCGGACCACTAGTGGTCTGTGAGTACCCCCTGGTGGTCCGCAAGGTGAACAACACGACAATCTGAATCTATATAAATTAACTGAAAACGTTGTCACACTCAGTTTTGCGACACCAAACCGTCTTATATCCAAATAACTATGGAGCAGTGGC
>JBAMHV010000013.1:23647308-23668307 GCA_037177535.1 Pseudomugil gertrudae
TTTGTGCTGGTGCACCTAAGAAAAAAAGTTAGGCGCACCAGTGCAACCAGTAAAAAAAGTTAGTCTAGAGCCCTGGCTTATCTTCACAAAAAATTAACTAAGACATACTCAGCTTGTGCTGTGAAAAATGCCAACGTATTTACCAAAGTGCATCATATCCACATGGTCTGTTGACAAGTTTTCCATGTTAATTACATAACTGACTACATCTGTGACTCATTATGTGCCAGGGTGAAAAGGGTCGACACTAAATATCTTTTTGTATAACAAAACAGCGAGCAGTCCAGTTCAACAGGGGGGCATGTTGGTTTGCTAATTCCCCAAGTAAAATCTGCTAATATCACGTTACATCCAAACCTTTTGTTTTCAAAGTTTTCACAACTAACTCAGACGGAGTGTGGTTGAGGATGTTTAAAGTGTAATGCTTAATATTTGTTTATACTTCTTCATTATCCATCTATACTACTGGAGAAAACAACGAAAAAAATATTTAAATAAATGTACATATGATGTCCAAAATGTGAAATGTAGCCTTTTGAAGGGACAGTGGTAGAAAAGGAGTGATAGAGGAAAGAAAAAAATAAATAAAAAAAGATGTTAAAGGGTTACAAAGAGGAAAAGAAGAGGTACCTCGATGGTCTGCGCCGTGACTCCATACTCTTTGAGGATTTTGTAGAGCCCTGCAGATGACAAAGAAAAAAAGGATTTTTAATATTTAACTTTTTATAATAATTCTATAGCTGTACAAACATTTTCTTTTCGGGTTTGGTTGTTTAAATGTTTCTTGAGAGACCTGTGGTTCCAGCCATTGGGTGAATACCTGGTTTAGTAAGGAGCCAATCCCTGTAAGCATCATCATAGCAAACTATTACTGAACAGAGATTGTAGGGCCTTCATCTAGCTTGATGGAGAATTAGTCAATAAAGCAGAAATAAGGAGGTTATATTTAGTTAGAAATCACTCTTTTAAAAACAAACACACTGACAGTCAAATTATCCACCTTGAGGAGAGGAAGGGTATCAAACATGATACTGTGTAATACCATGACAGTGCAGGTTACATGCTTCTATACAGCAAAGCTGTGAGGCTCTCGTTGCAGATCACGGTGCCCGACTGTGTTTGGCTCGTCTATGCTTGGCCTGCCTCACCTTCTCCTCGGAGAGGAAACGAGGAGGATTCAGAGTTCATGTGGACTTTTTAACTCTGCTGTGGTGTCTGGGTCTCACGAGCACAGTAGGGGAGTATTATCCATCATCATCCATTAAAACAGATTGGCTGGGTAAACCACCAGTGTCAGGCACACCACTGTGCTCCATGGATAAGCATCAGCTGGAGCATCAGCAGGCCAATACCTTTCCATTATTTTCAACCTCCAATGCAGCTGGACAAAATTTAAGCTTGAAACATGAAGTGTACTGTGAGAGAGGTAGTAGATAGAATATGAGGGAGGCAGAGGATAAATGAAGTTGTCTGTCTGTCTGAATCAGATACATGCTGGAGGTGGGAATTGAGTTTGGGATTTGGACTCATGTCACACTTTAAATGACTTCACTTCACTTAATCTCAACTCAGATTAGTGATTTGAGATTCATCTTTTATTTGTAATGTTTTCTTCATGATGTCCTCCCTGTTCGACAAACACAGCAAAAAACTTTATACAAACGCAGATGCAGACACTTTAAACCTCTTAATATAGAGATTGTCCTAGGTCTTCCCCGAGGTCTACCCTGTAGGGACACCTCACCAGGGAGATGTTCAGGAGACATCCTAACCAGTAACCCAAGCCACCTCATCTGGCTCCTCTTGATATGGAGGAGCAGTGGTTTAATCTGAACCCCTACTAGATGACCAAGCTCTCACCCTACCTCTAGGGGAGACACCAGCCACCCTGCAGAAGAAACTCGTTTCAGCTGCTTGTACTCACGATTTTGTTCTTTCGATTAATACACAAAGCTCTTTACTAGAAGTGAGGGTAGAAACATAGCTTGGCTGGTAAATCCAGAGCTGAGCCAGTAGGCAAACTACTACAGACCGATGCAGCATGATATTACTGCAGACACCGCACTAATTTGCCTGTCCATCTCATGCTCCATCCTTTTCTTACCCATGAACAAGAACCCAAGATACCGGGGACTCCTCCACAGGACAAGAGAGGACATTATCTACACTTCATAAAAGTTATGAACAGAATCAGCAATAAAGAGCAGTCTTGGCAAAGTCCTACCCTGAATGGAAACAAATCTGACTTACTGTCAGCAATTTGGACCAAGCTCTGTCGTTTAAGAACCGAACAGCTTGTTCAAGGCGTTTGGTTTCCCATACTCCCAGGACGACCTCAGGGGAGTTCCAGAAGGACGCAGTCAAATGTCTTCACCAAGTCCACAAAATACGCGTTGTTCCACAACCAGGACGAAAACCACACTGCTCTTTCTCAATCTGGGGTTCAGCTATCTGACAAACCCTACTCTGCAGTACACCTGAAAAAACTTTTCCGGACAGGCTAGGGAGTATGATCCTCATGTAAATGGAACACACCTTCCAGTCTTTTATTCTTGAAAAGCCACCACCACAGTCTGCTAGTCTACAGGCACTGTTACTTATGTCCACACGATGCTGCAGGGGTATGTCAGCCAGGACGGCCTCACAGCATTCAGAGCCTTAAGAAACTCCAGGTAAATCTCATCCCGGAGCTCTGCCACCAAAGAGTCCTATAACCACCTCAGCAAACTCAACCCCATCGCAGAGTCTCCCAGCTCTGCTTCCTCGTTGGAAGATGTGTTGGTGGGCTTGAGGTCTTCAGAGAATTTCCTCCACCGACCCACAATGTCCAAGTTGAGGTAAGCAACCCCAATCCCTTATGTACACAGTGTTGACAGAGTACTGCTTCCTGGCTCATCTGTCTGGATGGTGGACCAGAATCTCCTCAAGTTGTTCTCTGTGACCGCACCAAACACCTGCATGGCTTGAGATTTTACCTCCCTTAAATGCCACCTTATAATGGTGGAGAGGTTTGTGTGTCATTAAGATCCTAGTAGCTATGTTGTTGGAGGCTTTATGCCCCTTTAGGATCACTCATGGCAAACAGGTGTCTAAGGAAGAAACCAGACCAAATGCGACTTAATGATGACATGTCTATGATGATACAACCCATTGGACAAAAGCTTCTTTTGCCTGGATGTGCCATAGGGCTCAGATTGAAAAGGTTACATAGGCCCCCTCCGAGGGTCTCACCACCTGTGGGAGAGGCTGGGTGGCACCTGAGTCTAGAAAGTCCTTGTGTGGTCTTTTCCTCGACTGCAGAAACTGGCTCTAGGGATATGGAACGTAACCTCTCTGGAGGAAAGGAGCTGGGGCTGGGGCTGGGGCTGGGGCTGGTGCGTGAGATTGGGTGGTTGCTGCTCGATATATTTGGACTAGAAATGTATGAGATGCATGCCTTGGGCTCTGAAACCAGTATCCTCAAAAAGGTTGGACCTTCTTCCACTCTGGAGTCGCTCCTGGTGAAAGGCAATGAGCAGATGTGAGCATACTTATTGGCCCCTGGCTTGGAGCCAATACGTTGGGTAGGTTTTCTTATCACTATTTGTTTTTATTAATCTGTTTATATAAACTCAGTTATTATGAGACTAAAGTGGATCATAAAATGGATTGTATTTGGACAATGAATTGAGTTACATTTAACTGTTTCTGTACAGATGCTTTGAGATGACTTCCAACAGCTCTACCTTAGACAAGGACAGCAAAGTAATCTGGGAGAAACTATTTATAGTAGAAACCAGGTCATTTTTGTTTTTGACTTCTCTAAATAAATCATAAAAAATCCAAATGCATCGTCACCATTTAATGCAGCTATTAACAAGTCTGATGGATGATGATCAAAAACAAAAAAATAAGGTTGAAAACTATTATTATGTTTACCTTCTAACATAACATGTCAAACACACGCAGTACTGTGGGAAGAAAACTTTTTAAATTTCCATTATTAAGTAAAGAAAAGGTTCCTCAAAATTGTATTTAAATACATTACTTAAGCAAATAGAAAGAAGTATTTCCTCAGCTTGATTATTGTTTGCAGAAGAACTCACGGGGATTCTTAAAAAGTCACAAGATCCCACAGATATCCATTTTAGTAGCAAATTCCTGGAGGAACTGCATGGACACGCTCGCATGGCCACAAACACAAACATACTGGATGATGTAGCATCTTGCCAGCACAACCAGTTTATTTTCAGACATTCCTTACTGCAGTTCCTTGCTCCATCCAACAACAGCGTTCACATGAGGCTGCTGCTACACCGAGGTGACACAAAACAACCCCCCCCCCCCTTCAGTCTGCACTATGGCCTAATGGCTTCAGCATGTTGCGAGAAGCTATAAGTGCAGCGAGTCGCCAGAGGAGGACAGAGATGAATGAGCAAGAAACCACGCAAAAGAGAGGCTTCAGAGACAAGCGCAGAGCATGAAGAGGATTAAAAGCCCAGGGCACAATGATTTCATGGGATTTCTTTTGTACACCAGTGACAAGAAAAAAGCCCCAAACTTCCCTTAAGTGACTGATTTGAGTTGCAAACATCTTACAAATGTCTGAGAGACAAAACCAGTGCCTGTACATGAGTGGCAACCTACGGTGGGATGTTACTGTGTTCAAAGAAAGGAGTCTTACTGTAAATGCTGCATTCAAGCTCTCAGAAACTGTCATTATTCTTGTGATGCAAGGAGAGAATTTAACTCATAGTTTTGGTTTCAAATTAGCCTGAGCTGGTGTGTAGTGGCTTTTATGAGCCACAGGATTGTAGACAAAGTGCAACCATCTGCGTAAATAAATGCTTTTCAATGAAGCCACAGCCAATAATAAAACAATAACTTTCACTGAAGTTTCTCTGGTGTAAAAGAAGAAAAGGATGGTGAAGTAGCAAGAACGCTACAAAGACACCAACTACAGCCAATCACACATTAGGTGTTGATTCCTGTATTCTTTTGGGGGACTTAGCTGGTCCAAGTAATAGATCCATTCATAAACATCAGTGTTCCAGTAAGGAACATTTGCAAACACTCGCCCAATCTGCATCCTAAATGCTCGTATTGGGAGGAAGCGTGGAGGAGGAGCAGGGGAGGTGGGACCTGGAGTGGGGGGTCCTGCTGGCCCTGTTTCAAGATGAAAACCATCTGGGGAGGTTGACTTTACAAGCAGACCATACAAATTAACCATCTGAGAAAGAGTGAGGGAGCAAAGCAGAGAGGAAGGGAGGGCAAAAGCCGTTGGGGGCTGGTAAAAAATCTGCGAGGGAAACAAGAGAAATTCTTAATGTGACAACTCGAAAAAGAAGCAACGCTGAAGGAGCCGAGGAGAAGCAAGACTTAAATCATCATCATCTTTCTATCCAACGTCCTACCTTTCTGAAAAGGTAGCCCGTGCTCCATCTCCATGCCCCTCTGAGAGAGGAGAGCCGCCTCCTTATAGACCCTCCTCGGTTCATCTCTGGAGAGCTCCTGCTGACTCTTACCGCTTTGTGTGCGGTAGTGAAGTTTCCTAAGTGAAACCTCTCCCTTTTTTCTGACAGCGGAGGAGTAGAAAAAGAAAAAAAATCGAGGGCTGTATTTTTGGGCAGTTGTCTGCAGTGGGTTCCTGCAGCTCAGACCAGGCTCCTAGCCGTTCCTATGTCCACCCTGTGTTCTCCCTTCCCTCTCTGCCTGTGAGTCGGCCACCCTCCCCCCTCCTCCCTCTCTGCCTACCACGACGTTATCTCTCCCCTGATATACAACTTTTCCCTCCCTCCCATGTCTTTTTTTCCTCATCTGTGTACGGATCTAAATTGCAACAGCTAACCCTTTCCATCTCTCAGGACTAACGTGGGAACTTGGAAGATTTGTACACAAACACCCGCAAACCAGCTGAGTAGACCCTTAAAATCCATATCATAGTGTGTTTGAGTAATCAATTAGTCTCCTTCCACTTTTTTATAGACTTGTTTATAATGAAGCTTGCAGAATTTGTCTACAAAGAGGAGACTGAGGCACTAAAGTAAGAAGCTTATGTGATCATAAGACACATTTTTTGATAGTCTGAGGCGATGAGGCATGGCCAAACATCCGCCTGACATCACAGCGTAACCACAAAGCAAAAGTGCATCACCAGCTGCTGCACACACACACTCATGCACACACAGTCTGATGCATGCATACAGTTCAGACATGTGATCATACAGTTCTGTTTAAATCCCACATTCACACCGAGGCGTTTGCCTCACGAAAGAAGCTCACAGTCCCGTCTGAGACACACTACTAGAAGAAAACTGAGGGGTAGCATCAGAAATGCCAATAAAGGCAGCCACACACATACAAAAACATCTGAGTGTATCTTTTGGCACTCTCATTGGAGACAGTGGGCACTTGTTTTTGGGCAGCAGCTCTAAATTGGTCACTTGAGCCTTCCTTTCTCAGACTAAATCAACTCAAAGGACGTTTTGACGGACAAACAAGGTGCAGTGAGTCCAAGGTAAACACACACTGCCATAACTGGCACACACAGAAGACGGTCATTACTCTGAGGTTTTACTCTGATTGGTTTAAATATGTTCTTTGCCTCAAAGCTCTATAGGGAGCCTGGGCAAAAAAATGCCCACCATCATAGCAGCGACTTACAGAAACACAATCACATTAGAAACAATCACAAAGACAAAGACGTCTTTATTCGTTCTAGATCATTCATACATTTTTTAAAATAATTTCCTCAATCAAAACTAACTCTATTCTTATTTCTTAATTTAGTGCAATCATGGTTTACATAAATGCATTTGTTAGATTCTTTTGGTTAATTTAGTTTCTTGTACACCACAATATAAAAAAGCAAGAAGATGAGCTTACAAACACCTGCTTCATTCACACCGTTCTACTGGGAATCAAAGGTTACACCAGTACCACATATATGAAAGGAAGAAGAGGATGAGGTCATTCATTCATTACATTTGTCTTCTAGTATATAAAAAATCTTTTAAAAATACTGTCTTTAACAAAAAACATCTTATTTTAAAGTTATTATTTAGAGAATTCCACAAATTACCTCCTGCAACAGAAATACACATATGTGCACTTCAGACATTTGTTTGAGTTAAATCAGCAAACCTTGTTTAAAATCCGAGTCTGCAGTTCTCGTTTAATACAAATAAGTTCTGTAAATGTTTAGTAAATATTTGCACTTTTCTTTATATATTAATATTAAACATAAAACTCAACCAAGTCTATTATTATAAATAAAAGTGAAAATTCTCTTATTATGTTCTCTATAACATACTTTATACATTATTCTTCGAGGTCTTTTGTAGTAACAAATGAATTTTTATTGAAGTGTATTCCCATGTGAACAGATTGATCATTTTTATTAAACATTATAACCCCTCCCCCCCCCAGAAACAGCTCTCCATCAGAGCACATTGCTCTGACTTCTGCACTGCGGCCCAAATTCCCAGCAAAGATCTCCTTGTTTATTGTGTTGCACTTTTTTTTACTTGTGTTCAGATAAGATAATTTGATAAGTCGGTCATCATCGAGGTTCTGGGTTGTGGGATATTTTGGGATTGCTTAGATTAGATACATCAAAGCTGGTCCAACCTGTCTGCAAACAGTAAACTATACCCACACTTACACATTGCATGCCATAGACTTCTAAGTATTAGCACTAGTGTGTGTGTTTTAAAGGAGTTTTTACAGTTTGCAGCCTCTGTGGTGGCATAACCACGATCATTACCTTTTACTACCACAAACACATCTAACCTTTCAGCCAGTGTTGCAGAAACAGACATGTGCTTTTTTACTTCTGCAAATGCAGGGAATAAACTGAGTAAAGTATTTTTTTTAAAAGATAAATGACACTCACCATGGTGTCTACATGTTTGAGAGGGTGGTCAATACTTGGTGCCTGTTAGGAAACAAAGAGACAAAGTTGTTAATACTTAATATATATTTTACAGCATCTAATGTCATGTTAAAGCTACACTCTTCCATTCTTTGCCCTAATGTGGCCTGAATCAAACCAGAGCTCCACCTTGAATGTGTGGGACCATCTATAATCCCTCTGTGCAAATATTTATACAAAGTGACAAGTCTGCTTCCATTAGCCAAGACAAGAGGGTTGTCCATGAGCCTCTCTTTTAATGCCATATACAGCTACAGTGAGTCAGGCACAGATGGGGATAGAGAGGAGAAAAGGTACATGGAGGGACAAGCACAAGGATGACAACAATATTGGGTTATTTTATATTCACAGACCACAGAAATAAACCTGAAAAAAGGAAACAAACAGATGGACAAGCACATTTTAGATGATTGTAGTAGATTGTAGAGAAATACACTATGACCACAAACTGTCACATCTCATTATTTAAGTAAAGGATTAGTGATCCCTCCATCCTTCCATACGGACCAACTGAAGGGTTGGAGAGTTTAACCTTTATCGATCACTATAAGTAAATACCAGTTTCTGATGATCAGTTATTGTACAAAGATGCAAATCCTCTTTGAACCGTCTTATATCTTTGAACAACAGCCAAAGTGTGCTCTGCAAACTGAGCTGAAGAAAGCATGCAAGTATTGGAAGCTTAGCCATCTACTTTTGAAGATACTGTGACACTTCTATGCAGACGATACTCTACTGTCTGCTTCACCCAACAGTCGCAGCGAGAATCTATCAGAGAAATTCCCACATATTGCTGGCCAGATGATTTTAAACTGAAGCTCTCTATGAATGATTTACTGGCCTCCTAAGTTTTATTTATGTTTCCACAATTGTGAGGAAGACTTTAAGGACAGGTGTTTCTTGCTTTAGTCCTTAAAATGTTGAGAATTTTTTGCCATTCTTGGTCTGACTTGTGTTTTTGTGGGGTTCTTTTCCCGATTAGACATTAACATCAATTTAAGCTCTCTGACAGTTCAAATGTTTGCACAAAGTGGCTTTATCATAATTTGTGGAACAAAATAAAGGTCTCTAAACACTGTAATAGCTGTATTTTTATACAATTATGTGAAAAATAAATATGTTATCATGGTTCACTCATTGTGGATGTACCATATAGAATTTCTCAATGAACATTATATTTGTGGCTTGATAATAAAACTCCTGGATGGATTTATATGCCTGTAAAACTTCTGGAGATCACCTAAATCACACACAGTTTCATTCCACTATTTAAAACTGTTGAGAAACATAGCTCAGGGATGCTGATGATCTAGTGGAGTTTAAAGGGTTTGGAGTTTTCAAAGACTATTTTTCTCTGAGAACATATCCACCCCTTACATGCTTATACCTCTAGAGCCAAATCATAGTTTCTCTACACGTTTGCTTACAAAGTGTATGGGTGTGCTGCATATTCATTACAATGGCTTCTTGCATTAGTGATTGTTGTGATAACTACAACTAAACTAAAAGGCCAAACATTTGCATGTGGTTAAAATATCAGATTTATGAAGCAGTTTTTAATTGCAGATCCTGTTTGGAAGTGCCTATTGGCGAGCCCCACACAGACAGCTGCTTTGTGACACTACACTCTGCTTCTGTAGAAAGCTTTGTTGGCGTATAAACAGTAAAGGCAAAGGGTAAATTATAGTGTGACTGTAAAGGCCCCAGAATACCGACTCTAAACGCCCAGACTAAACCACCAACCAGGGAGAGTGCAAGAGCTCTTACAATCATCCAAAGTCCACTCCAAACGACAGCTTCACCACAAACTTACAAACCTACAGCACAGAAAAAATACCTGCTCTCCTAAACGGTATCTAGAAATGAGGGAAGCGGAAACAACAGAGTGGTGTTTGACGATCTAAATGCAGACTGTGGATTTGCTTTGCAGCCGCAGGCATCTTCGTACAAATAGAGCCTATTGTGTGTATACCCTGAAAAACACACCAAAACTCACAATGGTACACTCAAACGTGCATTTCTACTTTGCTCGATTACAGCCGGATGGCTGGTTGTGTGTGTGTGTGTGCACTGTGAAGGAAGACTGTAAATGAGTGTCAGCAAAACAGCTCAAAATCAGTGTTTGCAGTCACTTTAAGCTTCTTTCAAATGAAAGTTTTGGAATAAATCAGCAGGAAGGATATCCTCCTTCAAAGCCCAGCAGATGATGCAGTCACAGCTCACTTTTAGGTAGCACCTTCTGTCCCGCATCATTAAACAGGGCAGTAACTTCACAGGTTCACCACAGACACCACTGCCAGTCCTGTATGAGAGAGCAGTGTTCAGAAAAATTGCTTATGAAAATAAAAATAATAAAGTATCTGTATCTAAGGCAGAAGAAAAACTGTTGTGTACTGCATGAGTGCAAAAAGATTAATAAAAAAAAAGTTCAGGTAGTTTTTCTATCTGTTTACACAACAACAATCTGTTTTCTGTTGGTGCTGTTGAGTCTTTTTAAGTGATTTGACCTTCAAAAAAAGTATAATTACATGTACCAGCTAACCAAAGCTAAGACCCAAAACGTTAACATGATAATGCAAATTCTTTATAATGGGCCAGCGTGTGGTTACAGGACATGATGCAGACCATAAAACCAAAACAGGCATAACAAAGATGTTTTTTACATGAAGATTTAGGTTTAAAACTCTGCAAGACAAGGCTAAAGGTCTTTTTCTGTTGTTGTGTTACCAACAGTATGTTGCATCTCAATGTCCTCTCAAGACGATGCCTCCAGCAGGCATCCACCCATTATCTACTGCTTATTCCCTAGAGGGTAAGAGGCGGGGTACACATCACAGGGCCCCTTCAGCAGATATGTCCTGATAATCCTACAAGCAGCAGCAGCTGATCTGGAAAGGTGCCTAGCCCTGCCTCATACTTACTCCTGGTTATGTGTTTGTTTCTGTATAAGGGTGAGGCATCACCATTTTTACTTAAGTTTTTTAAAACGTTGCAAAATCAGAGCTTTCAGATTTAAATAATCACAAAAATTGCTGTGGAATCCTGGATAGATCACTGAATCTAGAACTGAAGAAGATTTCATACAAAGCAAGTTAATCTCTTTGTTAAATACGAGGTTGCAAAGTCATAGTTTCCTTTCTCTAGTTATTTCCTGCTGAGTGTTTTTAAGGGAACTATGGGGACAGGTGGGGACATGTCCCCAACGCAGTGTCTTTCCAGCAAATCATTAGCTGCAGCTGTTTACAAGCTACTCATGTCCTCAAGGCAACAGCTGCGTTCTGGTCACACACATCTTCTGGCTTGACCATAGTTCTGGGTCCTGAGTGGCTCCCTGAAGGACTATACACTTTCAGGGTTGTTTTTTTATGTCTGGTTGCATCCACACCGCAGAGGGGAGCGCAGCATAACAGCCGCCAGGCGGGTGGAAGATCATTGTTGGTCTGTTTCTATAAGAAGTTAAAACTGACTATGTTTCAATGAATGTTTACAGTTTCTTTTAGCCAGTATTATGGTGACACACCACGAAGCCACCATCCTCCCCATGACTGAGCAGGTCCTCCTTGTGCCGCTGACGGAGCCTGGACCAGTCAGGGTGCAGATAAAAACACCTGGGGATTGAGGATACATTGATCTTTTGGACCCAGTGGTGTGGTTTTTGTGGATTAGGCTAGCTTCCGAGATATGCTAACAAGATGTTTTTGAGGTCAACTAAACAACTCGTACGCTTTGCTGTGTCCGTTAATCTTTTCCCAGCCAGGGCTTACTGTGCAAGTCTGCTGTATCGAAGGTCTGTACATATTTCTGGTGGGGTGGCAGGTGTAAAAGCAGCATTTCTGTTGAATCGCCACACACTTACACCTCAGAAGGCTCCCCTCATCCTGGGCCAGTGCTGACTTCAAAGCCTTGTTCATTTCTCGCCCAAAAAATCATATATATAAAAAAAAAAGATATTGGAATAGATTTTGGTCTGCTTGAACAGCTAGCGCTGGGCTTCGGTCACCTCACGCTTCAGTTCAGAGCTGAATAAACCTTTTAGATGAAAGGTGGATGGTGGTGCCTCCCAGTCAGGTGTTTAACATTATCACAATCCGGGCGGCTGAAGCTTCACAGAATCATTGTCCCATGGGCCATTTGGTATTAAACTCAAATACTAACTTTTCCCTCTGAATTAGAATCAAAGTAAACAGAATGGATTGAAATAATTGACTTAAATCTGCAACATGCAGGTCAATATTTCAGTATTTAGCGCTACTCGGAGTGTGTAACAGACAAGAATGCATGTTCCTGAATCATATAAGAAACTAATTAACTTAAAAGATAAACATCTCAGCGTCTCCTCTGCAACATAATACACAGTCTAACAGAAAAATGAGCCTGTCACACAACCACAAAGCAGTTTGAAGCAGCTCTTCCAACATAATTATAATTACACATAATTACAACAGATGCAAAGCACAAAGAAACAAAGGGCCTGATCTTTGGCCGAATGTTCTGCAGCACCTGCAGCTGCATACATGTGAGCGTACTAGAACATAGAAGGGAAATTTAACTCTGGTTTGGTCTTTCCTGACTGCCTGGCACATCCATCGGCTCTGAGCCATGCCAGCCTCTTAAACCAAGTCAGCGGAGCATCATGTCAGGTTTGTTCTCATGCAAGAAGATAAATATACACTGGTGTTTTTTTGCTTTGTTTCTCAGACTGAATGCATCTGGAGGGTGGGAGGGATGATGTTGATCAGTAAGAATGATTAGTATTTGCAGTATCTATGTCGACTATTTGTCTCCATATTTGGAGACATAACTTCTCATCACAGGTTGGGTGGATTATACGTCCTTTATAAAGCAGTAAATGTTAGATAGATAGTTGTAAACCTTTGCTTTTCGGTTTCAAGCCAAACCACGACCCTTTGGCTGTCAGACCACCATTACTCCTCCTGATCCACAGCCACCCTGTTAGTACTCATTAAAACTTTATGCAAGGCAGGTTTCAAAGCTCAACTTATCAGATCACGTCTACATCAACATGAAGCAGTTTCCACCAGAGGTATTTGCGAGTGCAGGGTTCGGACATGACCGTGGCTGCCCAGCACTACCTGTTACCGTACCTTCTATCTACGCTCCCGCACAGTACTTTGTGATCATCTGTGAAAAGGGCTATATAAATATAAGGAGTCCACCATCTTTGCTTTGGGGGACTCTCTCCAAGTAATCACAATCCTTCTTCAGTTGTTTAAAATCTTTGGTGTTATTACATCACAAGCAGCTTGCGCTTTCGTCTCCTGATAGTTTGCCAACCTCTCATTTATTGGCCCAGGCCTACGTTTAACACACAGGTCGTCTAAGCTCACCTATCACTGTAGCTGTTCTGCAGACTCACCTCCAGCCGTGACGATTGGTTTGGTTCATTATAGATCTTGCAACATGTGAAAAACACCTTTTGGGCTAATTAGCTTTATTTTTAGCAGATGGTGACTTAATATGACGAGAGCCAATAAAAACCACATTACCAGATCAAAGTGTTTGACCATTTCATTAGTCACAGAACTTCAAACTACCAAACATTAGGAAATATGTGACAGGAAAAAAAACCCTTTCAGCTCCATCTGTGGGAAATAACTGCAATATGATCCGACTGATCATTTAGTTCAGATTTCACACTTTTATCTCTGAATTTATTTCATTCTGACATCCAAGGCAAAATATAATATTTATTTAATAAATGTAGGCTTTTTTTATTTTTTACAATTATCTGGTACTCCTTAAACTATGGTGTGACCCCATGGGGGTCCCAACCCCCAGGTTTAGAACCACTGCTCTACTTTTTGGGACAGAATGGCCCATTCCATCACCTTCATTTTCTATGTACTTTAATCTTTATCCTGCCATCAATGCACCACTTTTCTTTTCTTGGCCCAATTTTTAAAGTCATGAATATCTTAGAAATATCGATACCGTTGCTTAAACCACAAGGTCAGCATATTTACTTAATGTCTAATCTCCCACCAGATAAGTGCTGTGGTGATAAAAGAGCTGTCACTGGTCTCATCTCATGATGGGGTCTGCTTTAAGCCAGGGGGATCACTCATGATTCTAGCCTCTTTTTAACTGTTCAGCCATTGTTTCCAGAGAAATACAAATCATCAAAACCAAACAGGATATGCCGTCAAAAGTAGCTTGAATGTCCCTTTAATGCACTTTTTCAGGCTGCGCATCACAACAGGAATACAATGCCCCCTTCTTCAGAAACAAGCTGTAATTGGAAGCCCTCGGTCCAAGTTTAGGAGCCGTTAGCTTTGTTACTCATGTACTGTGTGTCCCGTGGAAGCGCACACAAGATGACAGACCATTGATGCAGCCACATGTGCATCCCCTGCGAGGACAGCACAACAGCACTCCACCATGTGTCTGCTTTCAGATGAGCACAGTGGCTCCTTTGAAAACTTCACCAAATTATAGCTCCGCTTCTGTAAGAAAAGCAGAGGTAGCTAGCGAAGCTGGGAGTTTCCTCAATTTAGCGGCAGGGATAAACGTAGCCGGCGAGCTCCAGCCTCTCGGGGAAACGGCCCAGATCTAAATATACAGTCGTGCATCTTTAGAGCCTGAGACACAGCCCATTAAAGCCCAGCCCAGCCAGCTCAGTGTGGACAGAAGAGTGGTTAAAATTACCACTGTGGGTGTGGGTGTCAGACGAGGAGGAAGTCTACGACAGCGGGGTGCTCTGAGTGTTGATGTGATTCAGTGTTTACAGTCACTGAGATGAGAAGTAATAATCTTATAAACTGAAGGAAACACTCACTTTTTTTTGGCATTAGAGCATCTTATTATTAACAGTCTGTGAGTGTACAAACATTACAATACAAACATTTATTTATATTTATTTATCTCCAAGCATTCTTTTCTTTCTTCCTGGAAGCACTTTGACATGGTATGTAGGACACTGTCTTTCCTTGGAAACTTTAAAAAGCACACACCACCTGTACTGGCTGTAGCAATGCAACATAAACTCTGATGTGTCTACTGCATGTTGGACGGCTGCCCACACACAGCTTAAAGGCCTCAGATTTAAGCTTCTCCAGACCTGAGATGATGAAAATATCTCACTTTCACTTTGATCACATCCATGCAGCAATCCTTAGTGGCAAGATGAAAAGCTAAATGCACAATTATGATCCATTTTACACTAAATTGCTTTTAAGTGGCCTAATTTGCAGGGAATCAAACACACCCTAAAGCAACGCAGATCAGAACATCCTAAATAAGCTGCTTTGCTTTCGCCAGGTGTTTGCCTCAGCTGAATCCTTCAGCATCAGTAATAAAGGCCAAATGAACATCACAAATGACCCACTGTTGTGGGTAGACAGACATCTGGACATTTTGTGGACATTGGGTGAAAGGGTGCCGTCTAGTGGGAAGGAGCCTAAACTGCAGGGCAGGATGCTGGATGCTGGTGTGTAGCAGTGACGGAGTACCTGAAGGCAGAAGCTGCGGCAAAAAGCAGCAGATGTTTGCAGAAGCAACTAAATCACTGCAATCCAGAGACAAGTGTCCTCCTTCGGTTACACATCCTGCTGAGTTTGTGCTTGTTTGCATTTTAATTAGAAACACAGCTGTTAAACAGGGGACATGGTTTTTCCTTAATGGAAGCTGCTTAAAAAACAGCAAGCTTGCTCAACTGCTGCTGCTGCTGCTTGTCCTCATGCCAGAAACACCCCCAACCACACATTTCTCATTACACTAACATTACAGCACATTTACCCTCATCGCTCCTCTTTTAGATTTCAAATGAAGCAAGAATCTACTAAAATACTCCCCCGGTATGTGTTTTTTTAAAGACGGCACCAGAATTCGGGAAGAACGTTACCACGATGAGTTGATAACATCCATATCTGCTATAAATCCTGAAGTAATCACAATAAATACGGGCTGTAAGTCTTTTCCTTATCACTATAAACAGAAGAAAACGAAGGGGGGGGTTTCTGTTGCAGCTTTGGAAGAGCTCTGCTGAACATTGAAACACACTCACAGTGGGCTATTTAACTGTTTTTCCAACTGGTACCTTAGCAAGGAACAGAAACTATTAAAACTTTTCTCTAAAGTATGACATAAATATTATTATATTGGAGAAAAGTGGCAAAACTCGTTCATTGCCATCCCATTAGCCACGTTTCTGTTATGCACTTACAGGACGTGAGGTAAAAATGGAAAGAGTAAAAAGACTGACTAGTGGGGTCTGCGGATGGTGACGGGGTTCTTGCTTTACCCACCATAAAACACAAAGCGAGGTTAACTGGAGATTATAACCTGACCTTTGGAGTGAGTGTGAGGAGTTATTTCTCTTTTTGTTGGCCCTGCGATGGACTGGTGAACCATACTGGTTGATGTCCAGTGAGGAAACAATAATAACCAGTTTTACAATCAGCCAATATTAAAGAGTCAGACGGTTCTACGTTGGGAGAATTAGCAAGCTAAGCTAATTTCCTCCCTCTACAACAAACATGACATCAGAGCATCACTTAAAGATAAATACACTCATACTAATTTATAGTGGAGGACATGTGTTTGATAGTTCTTGTGAACAACATGAGGAAGAGCAGACTTGCAGCTGTTCCTGTCTCATGCTCCGTCCTCCTTCATCTGCAGCTTTCACACAGCAACGTCTCAGAAATGTAAACACAGCGCGGCGCAGGCCTGTGTGCATCCAGGGTTTGGGTTTGGCTGGATGTGTGTGAGCTTATTCTCCATCCAGCCACACAAGGAGTTGAAGGTTCATAGCGTACCAGGGGTCCCTCGGGACCGGGTTGGGGAGAGGAGTGTTGGGTCTTTGCTGTGGGAAAACCCTTAAGTGGGCAGTGAACCTAAACAACCTCTGACATCTCAGTGTTTTTCACTCTGCCTGTCCCACTGATTTGGACCCGGCTGCTCGCTCTCTTACGTAATCAGAAATGTGTCCCAGTGCAGCAACAACATAGCACCAGATTTAGTGAACTGGTCTTTTGCATATCTGCACACAAACCTCTGCATCAGAAAGTATCAACCTTGGAAGACCTCAGGTTGGAGGTCTTCCACACCTCACCTGAACGCGTGTAGCATGTATTACTATGATCTGAGAGCTACAGCTACATTATTCCAGCCTGAGAGTGGTTGTTTTATTCTTAGGTTTCCTTTACGCTTCATTCATTCTTCATGTAAACAGATATTTACACATCTGAACAAGCCTCCCTTCATTGTGGCTCCAAACAGATCTTGTAAATACAGACGTATACTCCTCTTAAACAAATTCCGAGCTGAGGCCTAAAAAATGGATTGGATGTAAAATCCTGGAAGGGAGATGTTTTATTTGCATGTAAGTTTAACAGTCTGTGAATAAAAAACAATGATGTGCATTTATATAAGCTACAACCTGTCGGCTGCTCCATGTGCATGGTTGAATGGTTTATAGAGATGATGTGGTTGTCTGTTAATTTGATTGTGAATGTTTCCAGATTCATCAATCTTGAAAAGTATGAGAGTGCCAGTGTGACCATGAAATGTTAAAGGGGGTATGTCATGCAAAAATCCACTTTTTAACCCTTAAATATGTGTTTTATGTGTTTAGGAATGCCTCCCCTTCTGATGCTGCGCATATCTTTATATTCTTTGTGTTCATATTTTTCAGTCTGTTTAATTTTCTCTATTATGTTTTTTTAATCTAGTACGTCACAGTATTTGCTGTAGGTCTGCCAAATAAGGTCGTGGACTTCCAAGTAATTAATTTTATTAATCTGATACATTGACATTTTTAGTAAACTTACCAATAAAATTTCTTTCTGCTGGGAGATTAGCGTATCGCTGCTATCGAGCTACAAATATGGCGGAACAGGGTGGAGTTCCTGTGACCTGGAGGGGGGCGGGGCATGACAGGCCTCATTCATATTTAAAGAGACAGCACCAAAACGAGTCGATCTGAAGACGCACCTCAGAACAGGGTTATAAGGTGTGTGTGAAGTGAGAATAAGCAGGAATTCAGACCAAAGCGTTGCGGTTCTATTTTATACAGACAATAAATGAATGATTTACATGTTAAAAGGAAGGATTTAAAATCAGGATATATCTCCTTTAAGGCAGAGGAACAATGTTGGGATTACCTGAAAGAAACTCGGGGTGCTTCCTGGACTTGGTTTCTATCGGAGCTCCTCTAAGGAAAACTCACGCTGACCCATCTGATCTGATCTGCTCGATAACAAAATGCTTTTGAACGTTTAAAAACTCAGCTCCAGTTCAGTTCAGGATGGAGAGCCCTGGAGTTGTGCTGGAGTTTGCACCTACAGCTGAAGCTACAGTGCAGAGCAAGATGCTAAACACAGCAACAAAACAAAGATGTCCTATTTAAAAATATCTAAATAATCAAGTCAAAAGCACATTATGCAGGATGGAGCCTAATTATCTCTGTTGTAGCAGTGCAACAAGGAAGTGCTGCAAAACCGTCACAGCAAGGTTGCCCTTTACACGGTGAGCAACCATCATGCAGGATGAGGATGCTGGTAAAAAAAAGAAAAAAGTTCCCATCAATCCAACTATTGTTTGTGAAAAAGAGCTTTGGGTCTGGTGTGCACATTGGGACTTCACACACGAACCACAGTCCACTAAGCTTCATCATGTCATAGCAGTGTCTCAGTGGGATGAAGCTGGTTGTGAACTGAGCTACTTTGTGCTGGGATTCCCTTTGCATGACAGGATGACAGCTGGATAAGTTTAGTGTTAATCGTTTCTTCTCTCCGTTCATTCCCACATCCCAGGGGCCTGAGATTATTACGTCATTTTGTAACATAATGCTTGGCTGGTGCGCGAACAGTCATGGCCATACAGGGACCATCAGGGGAATATGTGTGGTTCTAAACACAGATCTAATTGGACCACAGCTACACAAGCTATGCCCTGCAGTTACTCTTTACTCAGCAATGTCTTGGCCCCGTTTCCCGGCTACACGGGACCTGTATATATATACTGTATATATATGGAAAAAAAACACTGGGTGATGTAGGTGTTGGTGGTTTATGGTTTTCTGAGCATGTGCATGTATCTGCTGGTGAGGGTGAGCATTGGTTTCGAGCATTTCTAGGAAGGACACTTGATCAGCTGTGAAGTCGACCTCATCGATGAGAACTTTGTTCATGTAAAATCTGTTTCTGGCAGCTCGGCCTCAACATGAGGGAACGTCTGAGGAATGCTCCCAGCATGTTTTACAGCAGACCCCCCTTGCATGCAACCCTATGCAAGTCCAGCTGGGGAACTGATGCATTGCATTAGTTCCGATTATTGTGCAGCCATCACTTTGTGACAGTAGGTAGAATCATCCCTATGATTGTACACTCCGCAGTTACTGTACTTTCATTTTAATTTATGTCATTGAGACGGCGTCCCAGCACATATAAATGACTTTGTGACAGTCCTCTCCCTGAAGTAGTAGGACGTAGGACATCAGTGAACATGCACAAACGTACTTTGAAGATGGATTGATCCTGTCTGTAGTGCCACGGCAGCTTGTGGTGAGACTACCATGTATGTCTGTCTCCAAAATAAATAACTAAACTTGCATTCTTAACATGCTGTGAAGTTCAGACAAATGAGATGTTCAGCGTCTACAGTTCTGAGATAAACTGGCAAAAGCTTTCAGTTTATGAAACAAAAGAAACAAAATGTGCTCACTGGTTGCTTTTATCGTGACATATCTTTGGTAAAGTTTGGAAAAACAACTAAGTACGCGTGTTACGTTTTCATTTCAACAGGCAGAGCAATGTCTTCTGGTCCTGAAGTCGTACTTAGTCCAGTTATAGCTCATCCATCTCACTGGAATGTCAGCATTCAAAAAAGAAAACGTTCATGTTTCCTGCCAACATTTTTCCCTGACGAGGTTAATATATGGTGAGTGTTGTAATCGCTCTTCACATGAATGGGGAAGTAAATCATGTTGGCCGTGAGTGGAGGAATTCACCAAACAAGGAGCTGAGAAGAGCACACCTCAGCCTGGAGAGCTGCTGCTGGGAATACTCGCAGGCATGGACGCAGACCACACCTTCAAGTTCCTGCCATACACCGGGGATGTGACACATACTGGACTCACAAATAGAAAGGTTTGTTCATCTGTGGAACATGTAGTTTACACACCAGTTTATACCACTGAATGGAGAAAACATCATTACAAGGTGTTAAACCAGCACATTAGAAGTCGGGCTGATGGCTTCGGCGAGCAGAGCTTTCAGTTCACGATCCAAGTTTCTTTGTTTTCGTCAGTTCCCTTATTCCTCATTAGACTTTCTCTCTAACACAACTAGAACATCAAGTACAAAACAAACCCGGAATATAATGACTTACCAATCTAATCTAATCAAGCCATATTTCACTTCCTATAGAACAACGCATCCGACACTGAGACAGATATTTTGTCCTTTCATGGAAAATAGTAATACCAGCTCATTTTCAATCTGATGGCAGCGACACATCTGTAAAATGACGGACCAGGGGGTAAAAAGGCTGGAAAGGAAGTGGTACAGCAGCAAAGCAGCATTAATTAGGTTAATCAGGTCAGTAAGATGACTATATTACAGGATCACTTAAAAGGCAGAGTCTTTGAAATCATAACTACCTGCACCGACTGAAAAATCCTTAAATGACATAAAAGAACATCAATTATTTCAGTATGAAAGATGCAAACAAGCACTGATTACACTGACAGACTGACATAAACATCCAAATCTCATTTAAACGGGCTAATTTGAGCAGGTATTCAGTCTTCCCTTGTCCTCCATGTTCTCCTTACACCAGGGCCACCTCTAACATGTCTAACTGAACCTAAAGGCTACTAAAATACTGTTCATTGTGTGTTCTGAAATCAGATGCTACATATGCCCTTTGATACTTAAGATGGCTGAGAAATGCTGCACACTGGTTCTTCAGGGTTTATGAAGGTAATCAGCACCTTTAAATGTATAAAAAAAAGCCTCTGGGGAAGGCTGCTTTGTGCAAGATGTTAATGCTGTGTGATGCCCTGCTATTATAATTCATCTGTGCCTCTATACAGCATCTATGAAATTCATCACTTTAGATTTAA